>JBAGKO010000002.1:12457726-12475764 GCA_037177275.1 Acacia concinna | reverse complement strand
CTTGGGCTGTGTTGTGGGCTCTTAAATTGGCATGGGATTGGGGTTATAGGAACATTGTGGTAGAGAGTGATAGCTCTAAAGTGGTTGATGCAGTGAATTCAATTGTGCCTGATGATCATCCATATTATGGAGTATTGATCGAAGCTCAGAATCCTATATGTCGTGATTGGTCCGCATTGGTTATTGTTTGTGATCGAGAGGTTAACGGTGCTGCTGATGTCATTGATGCTAAAGCTTAGGCATATTTTAGTGGATTTTCAGGTGGTCTTAACTCCATCTGTACAGGCTCAAGAGATTATTTAAGTGTTTGATGGACACTATTATAGATAGTGGTTGATCAGTTAGTTTAGTTTCTTTTTCTATTAAAAAAAAAGAAATTCTAGAAAACATGATTAAAACAAAGACAACGCACAAATGACAAATCAGATTGAAACGATTCCAAACCAAATAGAAAGACGATATCTTGAATTATAATTGACATACTATATTTCAGAAAAATCAAAGAAAAACTTGAAGAACATAAGCAAAACTTTTGGACATGAACAAAAACGACAATATCAGAAATAGAAGAACAAAGAATGAAAGACAAAAGAAAAATGGAAAACAATAAACATAACGATATTGCATGAGTTTAGATCTAAATAAAGCTCTGATATCAAGATGGTGCAAATTCACAAGGAAAATATCACACAAACCCACAACCAATCAAAAAATACAAAGAAGCCAAGAAAGCTAAACACAAATATGGAGATCCACTTGAACCCTTGAGCATGAAAGAATAAAGACCAAAAGTATTTGAAGACACTAGAAGGTTGATCAAGCCAATAATAAATCTGTTAGTTCTAAGAAAAACCCTAGAAAAATAAAAATCTACTCTCAAAAAACAAAGTTTAAAACTATAACTTTTCATTCAACAACCAAATCTTCATTAAAAAAAAGTACAAAAACTCAGTCTTCTTAAATAGGCAACAATAAAGCAGCCAAGAACTACAACCTTAGTCATTAATGCCTAAGATGTTGCCTTAATGATGATTGATTATCTTGATTGACATCATTCAAGCCTAAAGTAATAAAAAGATTATTTAGGGCCCGTTTGGTTGTAACTTATCAAAAGTGACTTATTTTTATAAGTGGTTTATAATAAGGAACTTATAAAAATAAGTAACTTATCATAAGTCAATTGTGTTGGATTAGGGATAGGAAAAGTGGCTTATTGAGAGTAGAATAAGTTACTCGTGTTTGGATTGAGGGTAAAAAAAGTGACTTATTTTCATAAGTAACTTTTTTTAACTTCTTTTTATAAGTTACTTTTAGTATAAGCCACTTATATTTTTAAACTTCTACCAAACACCTTAAAAGACAAAAGCTACTTTTTTTCTGCAGAAACGCTCCCAAATGCCCAGAAACGCCCTATGCAAACAGGCCTTCAATTGTTAAGAATAAATCAGCTACCTAAAAATAGGAAACAAATCATAGTCTTCTAGATCAAGCTTTGACAAAAAAAAAAAAAAAGGCCTTATTCAATGTAAATAAAAATAGAAAAATTTCCAAAAGCAAAATTAAACCCTAATCGATGAATAAGGACATCCTCTAGATGTTTCTTGCATTGCTTTGGACATCACTTATGCTTTTCCTCTAAGGTACATGCATGTCATATAATATTTTAAGTGAATTTTTCAATCTAGACTACATATGAGCCTTTTACATCATCTTGTTGGGCTTATTGCTTTATATTACAACAATGTCATGGATCTTCATGATTTGCTATGAGCTCAAGAATCTATAGGTTGTAAAAGCATGCATATAGGCCTGAATATGCATGGTTAAAGTCCCATTTGTACCATCAACATACATAATAATATTATGGGCCTTTGATAAAGCAAATTGATGCCCGAATGTTATCTCTAGCCTCTTGAACACTTCAATCTTTTTAGGGCTTCTTGTAATTGGGCTCTTGATGTCTTAAAAAGGATCTTGGGCTTGTTTGGGGTCTTTTTGTATAACATAGTCAGCACCTTGTTTATTGTGAATGCCACCTAAGTTGCCATGTAGTGCTTTGTCATCAATTTGGATGTTAACTTTGATGATTTGTTAGATACCATCACACCACATAAGACACCACTTGTTTATTTATCAAGGACATTTGACTTCCATCTTTGCACTTGGGCTTCTTTTTACACACCTTGTTCATTGAAGCTCCATCTTGCTGTGCTCCTCCATCAAAAGGCTCATTTGAAGTTGAAGAGTTATCAATTGAATTTGAAGAGATAACTTGTTGAGTCTGGATATACAGGATTAAATAGGAAAACTTTCAAGACAATATAGCACCTAAGTGACTTTCTAAGCAAATTTGTAACTTAATACAAAAATAATTTAAATGATATATGAACTATCAACTCATACTTGATTAACAAACTTTTAACCTTAATTGAGATAACAACCACTGTAAAATTATTATAATTTAAAAACTTTCGGACCAACATTTCACAATAATAAATTTTTGGGCAAAATTGTTTCCCCTGGTCTAGAATCTATTTTTTTTCTATATTCCATGTTCCGATGCTATAATAAATGTCCAATGAGGTAAAACCATCTCTATCAAAATGACAAACTCACTCTCAGCACTATCATTAGAAACAATAAAAATAGGTCAAACGCTCATATTCTGAAAATACAAAAGAAAAAAAATTCCACGATTGATCTAAACTACCAAATCAAAATAAAATGGGCAAAAAATCTAAGATCCAAGTGCTTCACTTTATATTGAAAAATTAGTTTGTGGGTTGTTGAGAATCTAATTCATAGAAATTTCTGAGGCAAGGAAATAGGGTCAAAATGGTCAAATTAGTTTGAATCAGAGTTGAGAACAAGAACAGGGATAGATTTTTTTGAATTCTGAGAAAATACTTGAAAAAGAAGTCACTCCGATACGCGCAAAAAAGAACCGAGGGGAAAGAGCATATCAGAGAGAGAGAGAGGGGAGAGAGAGAGAGAGAGAGACGGCAGGGAGGGCGAAGGCCTCCATGATTGACGCCCTCTCCATCCACACACCCACCTGACCTTCCTCGAATGATCGAATTGACCCCTCCAATCTTTCATCCCATGTTTTTCTCGCTTTCAACCTTCGGATTTTCATGCGACGATTGAATGCCCGTACTCGGGTCAATTCCAAATCTAGACAAATGGATCCGAATCCGGTTAAGCTTCATCTTCGCCCCAGTGGTCGCTCAGGTCTCTTTTCGCGCAATCCCAAGGGTACTTCCAGGTCCAACTGTTTTGTTTTCGTTTCGATCCCGATCGCCCTTGCCTTTTTCATCTGTTATGCAATCTTCTCTGGCATTAGTTCGCCCAATTCCGTGATAACAAAATTTTCGATCGTTATTGATGGAGGGAGCACCGGGACCAGAATTCACGTGTTCAAGTACAGGTTGAAAGGAGGAAATCCTGTTTTTGATTTTGGGAAGGATGGTTTGGCTTCGATGAGAGTGAACCCGGGTCTTTCTTCATTTGCGGAGGAGCCAGATGGGGCTGGCCACTCGCTTTTGGAGCTTCTTGATTTTGGAAAGAGTAAAATCCCGAAGGAATCTTGGAGGGATACGGAAATTCGATTAATGGCAACGGCTGGGTTGAGGATGCTGGAAGTTGATGTTCAGCAGCGGATTCTGGAATCATGTAGGAGTTTGCTCCGTTCATCTGGGTTTAAATTTATGGACAAGTGGGCTTCTGTCATTACAGGTTCTCTTCCTACCGACATTGCCACTTTTTGTTTAACTTCTATATTCTTTTGCATTATTGTAGAATGTAGGAGGTCCGAGGAAGGTAATTCGATGAATGATGCTCATGCAGTTAACACTAACAGCTCTACTTTGCTAACAGAATACCTCTGCTATATTAGAGTCAATTTTCCTTCATTCCTTCTTTCTTTTTTCTTATCCTTCTCTCTTTCTTGGTTAGTCTCTTTCTTTGAACTAACCAAGAAAGAGATTGACTCATGCAGCTAACACTAATTTATACCCCTGTTTTAGTAGAGCCAAATTGCTTTCTTTCTTCTAATCCTTCTCTTTGTCTTTGAACTATGCAAGAAAGAGATTGATTAACTGTTGTGTGATAAACGAAACTACATATATATTCGCTTTATTGACTAAATAACTGTTTTCAATGCTGTATCTACTCTACTCCGTCTCAATTCGCAGAGTTGCTGGTGATAAGCATGCGAGTTAAAATATTTAAGGGTTGGGATAATTATTCAATCTGTATCAGCTCAATGGTCAGTAGTCATTACATATTGTTTTTCTTTGGCAACAACTCCTACCATTAAGATACAACCATAGAGTGGAGCCAACATCATTATCATCTCAAATGTTTGACTCTGGATCCTCTCCTCTGAAGTTGACATGAACTATTAGTATTTTGCGTTGCATTTCGAATTTTTATGCTGTACAACTTTTAGGCTAGTTAGCTATGTAGGGCTTGCTTTAGCCAGATGGTGTATTGATGACGTTGATTACAAAAATAAAAGTTGGAGCTTAATTTGATCTGATGTATGATAATATAGAAAGGAAAAAGGGAGATGACAGGTGAGCTAGACTCTTCTAACTGGAATATTTTTTCAAAGGATTGAGTGTTTTTAGATGAGAGGAAATGTTGAAGGAGCACCTGTAGAGATCTCAACTGATCTTAAACCTCACATATCTAGTCAGTCTATAGCACCATATCTTTCAATGTTTTGCCTTTTTTCTTTTTTCTTTTTTTTTTTTGAAGTTACAGAATGTCTTGATCTCATGTCAATGCGCTCTATGTTTGTATCATCATCATAATGCGATATTTGATGCTTTGTTCTTGTTGTCCCTTTTGCTTTCTTTTTGTTTTGCGATTTTCAATAATTTGATGAATCAGCTAATGTGACTTTTGTCTGCTTCACTTTTTCTGATGTGATAATTTAACATTTGGTTGTATAGGTTCTGATGAAGGAGTTTATGCTTGGGTTGTTGCAAATCATGCACTTGGCACACTTGGAGGTGATCCTTTGCATACAACAGGAATTATTGAACTTGGTGGGGCTTCTGCTCAGGTACAGCTATCATTATCTCCTTCTACTATTGTTCTTTGTTTCAAAATTATCGATTCTATCATATTGTTCAGAACCAAGTTGTTTTGTTTCATAACTCAATTTATGGCCTGACCACAATTGTTTTGAGACACACAAACCAATAATTAGGAGCAAGATCGACCATTCTCCTGGACGCTTGTTTCTATCCATAGTTCTTGTCCATAATACTCCTCCAATAAATTAATTATAAAGAAAGAGCCTTACAAAAAAGTTGCTAGCTGTGAATTATGGTTTTGCTCTTTAAGCATGGGGAATATTGTGGCATTCTGTGAACGGTATTCTTTTTGGCATTTAGAAGGACGTCATTGTGGTATTACATGCATATAGGAATTGACATGGATTATTGGTTAGCATTTTCCTGTACATACTTCAAGAATTATTGGTTAGCATTTTCCTGTACATACTTTAAGAATTATTGGTTAGCATTTTCCTGTACATACTTTAAGAATCTCCCTCCATCATTAGATTTCAGAAGCTTTATTTACCAAAGTCATGAGAAATTACTTTGATAGTTAATATGCTACAAAACCCTTCAGGTTTAAACTAGTTGGTTGTTTTCTGAATGAGTTCTAAGTTTAAGGTAGAATCATCCTCCTGGGGAGCATGATGTATGGAATTGCTACTTAGAGTCTTTGCTTGACTTTCAGGTGACATTTGTATCAACCGAGTCATTTCCATCTGGGTTTTTACGTGCTATTAGACTTGGGAATACCACTTACAACCTTTACAGCAACAGCTTTCTTCATTTTGGCCTGGTAATTGCTATTCTTTGCTGAATTCTTTTGGCTCGTGTCACTGACCGGTTTGGTTGTTTTAACATTGGTCACTACCCATTTCAATGGGCTTGCAATGGTTAGGGCAATTGATTTACTTGCTCATGTTTTGTTGCCTTTCTTTCCAGTACATGTTAGAAGTGCGATGGTTCAGTCTCTCAAAATTGACAGCCTTTTCTTATGAGATTCATAGGATATAGCTGAGCATTTGTAGACATGAATTACAATCATATTATATTCTTAGAGGCCTTCTAATTGTAATTGTGCAGAATGCTGCTCATGAATCATTGAAGGAAGTACTTACATCTGGAGATTTTACAATGGGTAATTTTATATTCTGTATTTTGGTTCTAGAACTGATTTCTCTGTCTTGAGTATCTTTAAAAATAATCTTCATTAGAAATATGCTTTATTTCATAGATTTGATTGGTGCGCTTTGAAGAATGACCTTAGAGATTTACATTTTTCATTCTTGAAATTTTTTTTAACCTAATTGTAAGTACTCTTGATGTCTCTGGAAATTCAAATTTGGTATACAGATATACTGATGTGATCTCTATACTGGATCTGATATCTATTTTTGCTTTTTATTTTTGTCGGTGTGCAGTGGAAGTAAACATTAACAAGCCATTAACATCATCCCATACAACACATTCTCCAAACATCAAATACAGTTTTTTCATGCCGCGATGACACTTCAAATGCCATGTGATTCATTTACTTGTAATTATAAATTATTCTATGAAGTCCTGTAATGTATAATTATAAACTTGCTAAAATTCTTGCACAATGAGAAATTTATGTACACTCACTTAGATGTTCCATGCCTGATGTATTATATATTATTATATTATCTGTTCCACTGGAATTTGAAATACTGATTATTTGGCTATCTCATATGATAACTTCCTAATTTTTGGTTGGCTATCCTCATTTATGGTATGCAGAACGTCATACTATTTTCTGATTGTAGAAGAGTTTGGTATTGACTCTTACTTATCCTCAGTGCAGCTACTCAATCTCTTCAGAAGGAATTGCGAATCGATCCTTGCACTCCCAAGGGCTATTCTCACAGTGACGAATCATGGAAGCACTCTCCTAGCTCAATGAAGGAAGAAAACCAATCCTTTTCTACTCTTCAAAGTAGGGGAAACTTTTCGGAGTGCAGATCTGCCGCGTTGATGCTATTACAGAAAGGGAAAGGTTATATTTTCTTTGACCAATTGTATTCCGTGACGCACTTTATCACCATATCTTCATTTTTCGTCTCATAGTTGCGTTTTTCCCCTAATTTTTTTTATCAATACAGAAACATGTTCCTATCAGCGTTGTGACATAGGATCAACTTTCATACCCAGGCTTCATGGCAACTTTCTTGCCACAGAAAATTTCTTCTATACATCAAAGGTATTCTTTGTTGATGGTTTATGTTCTATGATTTTAGTGTAATACATTTGTGCTTCTATCATTATTGTCTTGATCGGATGCATCTGAGATGATAGTAATTGGATGAGATTAGGATGACTTATAAGTAATTTATTACGGAATACGAAGTAAGTATGTAAGAGGAATATTGTCTTGACTTTTGTACATACGATCTTGTAAGGCCCAAATAAGTCATCCCAAACATGCTCATTATTTGCTACTGTAATTTGTGCATTCCTGGATTTGCATGCAACTTAATCAACTCTACTGTTTCTTACTTGGTGCTGTTAGTTTTTTGAGTTGGGACCAAGGGCATTTTTGTCAGAGTTGATGACAGCTGGGCAAGAATTTTGTGGAGCGGATTGGTCAAAGATAAAGGAAAAATACCAGTCCCTTGATGAGGAAGATTTGCTCCGATATTGCTTCTCTTCAGCATACAGTGTTGCTTTGCTTCATGACAGTCTTGGAGTTGCTTTGGATGATGAAAGGTACATGTCCTTAATTATCTTTTAGTTGAATTGAAGACAGAATGATAATATTTTTGGGGGTTGATCACTTAGTCTGAGATGAAGCTTCTTAGGTCTGTCTAGACATCCTTCTCACCGTAGTTCCACACGGTTCAGGAACAATCCAGTTGTCACATGTGGCACCATGCATGATTTACCTGCGACCATTAGATATTCATTGCTGGCATGTCATGTATCCTGAATTATATATTAAACTGAAAGATGAATTATTGCCTTCCCTCTTAATTGAATTGTGTCAGACTGGGGTAGAATGTAGAAGCCTCTGACTTTCAAGATCCAGTGGGATGAGATTTTTTATCCGTGTGAATGTATTATTTAATATAATCCATGTGTGCTTGCTTAGGCTTTTATCCACTTATGGTCGCTTCTGCATATGTTTGGTTTCTTCATGTTGTTGCATTTCTACATTATTTTTGTGGTTGAATTTAATTGAATAGAATTACTTTGTCAGGATTAAGGTTGCTAATCAGGTGGGAAGTATTCCACTAGATTGGGCTCTGGGAGCTTTTATCTTGCAGAGCACAGCTGATTCAGATGTACAGAACCATAATTGGATTGCCAATATCATCAATGGACCACCGAGACATCTCTCACTTATCGCCATTTTTGTAATATTACTGTTTACAGCATGGTCTATATCTAAGTGGAGAAAACCTCAGCTAAAGACAATTTATGATCTTGAGAAAGGACGGTACATAATTACACGAGTTGGTAGATCTTGAATACTTCAAGGGTAGAACAGACTTGTGTTCCTGGCATTGCATGTACAAAAGCGTTACCGTGATCACAACAAACATATTTATTATTTTCACCCGGTGCCCCTGCCAAACTCTGAAGTTCAAACTCGTGGAAATATTGAGATTACACGTCATTGGATTTGGATGCGGCAACATGCAAAGCAACTCGTGATGGGAACTAGTGTAGGGTAGCTAATACCATGTAGTCAGTGGAAGTGGAACCCAGTAGCTGGGTAGCTTTGCCACTTGCTGTATCCATTACGCAAAATGTAGTCCAAAAAGTGGCTCAGAGAATTTGTATGATTGAATGATGAATTATTAGATTCAGGAACACCTTGTTATTTTTTGTTATGCTTCGGGTCTGTGTACCAAACAGGGCATAAATTGATTGAATTAATTTTGCTTTCCGATGGCTAAACAGAAAGCTTGATTTGTTTCCTGATTCATAAACTAGACCTAAGATTTCCTAAACTGACGTTTATGAGGAGTTAGTTTTGCAAGCTTGTGGAGGAAGAGGATAATGGAAAAATTGAGGTCAAATGAGGCAAAATGTTCAATGAGCCTGGGCCAAAACAACGTAAATTGAGGCAAAATATTAATACAAGGTCTTGTTTTAATATAATTTACACTATAAACGAGATTTTATATTAAAGACTTAAGGAAGTATTATTTTCTTTATTACATTCTCTCCAGCTTCACCTCATCAAAGTAAATTGTTGAAGGACTCGTTTACTTTGAGGGAGGCAAAATTTTTCTCCGATGCTTTTTCTTGCTAAGCGTAAAAGCATTTGAAAAAAAAAACAAAAAATTATGCTAATCTAAACAAGCACTAGAACAATGTGTTTTGACAGCAATTTTATGATTTGCTACCTTAAGTGGTAGGCGACCTTACAACCACCTCAACCCCCAAATTCTAATCTCAGAATAGTGATAATAATTTAAAAAGGATAAAACCGCTTGCTCCTTGTTCCGCAATAAGAAATTATCATAGCTTCATTGTCAAGAATAATCTAACCACTTCCCCTTGTTCGGTCCGGAAAGATAACCACAGCGAAACAGAGTGATTAATTTCTAGTGCAACAAAGTCAGATCAAACGATTGTCACTAAATTGTGATTGCAAGTTAAATGAAACTCTGTTTTTAATTAACAAATATCAGGGGTCAAGTCAATAATAAGGAGAGAGACCATGTGAGTTAAAGCTTTGAAATATCTCTCCACCTTCACAAAATTCTCCATACAAGATGGGTCCCACAATTTTCTTAGTGAAAAACACGTAGACGGAAAGGGTGGTTCAGTTCCCTCAGTACAAGGGACACTTGTTTTCCTGTGAGTTTAAAAGTCAAGAATTGAAGCAAAGTCATGGGTGGAGAAAACTAGAATCTTTTTGTTGTTATCGTCATAATCATCATGCCTTCAGAAGTATCTTACTCACCCAAGATTGCTAAATTAGCATTTTGAGATCTGAAAAATCAAGCCTAACATTTAACCGCTCACAAAGGGCATTCACCATGGACTTGGAAGAAGATCTGGAAAGGACAACTTTCCTTAAATTGAATCAAAGAACGGTGCAATTAAGAACTGCAGAAAAGGGAATTGAATTTCAGTAAAAGAAACAAAACTTTCAACTAAGAACTTTTCATCTTCCATTAACATGAAAGAACCAGCTAGCTCCTTACAAATAATATGGATGATTGTCTGTACATTTTCATGAACATTGTCAGTTTTCCAGACATTTTCAGCAAATCCCAGAAGCTAATTTCCCCTAATCATCAACAGGAGCAGGTAAGTTGAGATCAATCAGGCATTGAACAACAGGAGAATCTTGTTTAAACAACAGTGTGTTCTCTTCAGAACCGCCAACAAAATGAGACCTTTTGTGACCTCCTAGTGCTTGGCCTGACTTGAAAATTTTGTAGCAGATGGGGCATCTATGTTCCCTGCTTTTCTTTGGCTTCAATTTCTTCTTGCACTTGTTGATCTTCTTTCCATTGACGACTATGCTTCTGTTAGATATCTGAGCAGGACAAGCATCAGTGTCTGTGCTACTTTCATTACTCTCATCATATGCTGATGAATCATCATGAGAGCCACTGACGATAGTTTTTTCACTGTTGAAGCTCTCTTGCTTCCATGGTCCCTCACTGTGAAAACCATTTGGCGTCTTCTTGCAACAAACACCAATTGAATTGTTTTGGCAGAGAGCATCATAGCTTGGTCTCTTTCTCCAAGTGATGAACTCTTCCCTTATGAATACATCTGTTGCATCATAGTTCAGATCCTCCAAAGCTAGTTTTCTGGATTCAGTGCTTCCAGTGCTTCCTCTGTTCTTGATCAGCATCTTGTTCCTATATTCAGACTCATAGTTCCGTTCAAACTCAAACTCAGACCTGTTTTCCACTTTTGGTGTTTTGAATTCCTTATTCCTGTGATGCTTATCAATTGGAACATCCAAATTTAACTTTTTGGGACCATTTCTGAAATACCCAGAATCTGAATTATCAGAATCATCAATCTCAGCAGACTTCAACTTCATGTTCTTACACAGCACCACCTTCTCCTCCTCCTCCTTCTCCTCCACGATCTCTGCACCATTAGACATAAAGCTTTTCTTACCATTTTTGAAAATGATTCTCGTGTCCATGGTCGGTGATTTCACCTCTACCACAACAGAATTGTTGTCTGAGGATTCAGTAGGCAAAACAAAACGACCCCTACGGCGGCCGGAGTCTTTGGACAATAACATCAAACACTTAGCGCCCTCTTCTTGTTCTTGCTCCACATCAGACACAGAGGAAGAACCATTTGTACCAGAATTCACTGTCTTGAACCTCATTCTTCTGGATCTCCTACGATAATTGGGAGCAGAAGTCTGTGTGTCCGATTTGCTATCCATCATCATCACCATTTTCTGCTTCACGCCAAACCCAGAATTGTTCTCAAACTTATTCGCCGTCGTCCCTTTATCTTTCTCAGAGTGACAAGCCATGTGGCCGCAGAGAGCTTTGAGAGACAAAAAGCCTTTCCCACATTCTTTGCAGAATCTTTCTTTTTGTATAGAAGCTTTGGGAATTACAAGCTTCTTCTTCTTCTTCGGATTCTCTCTAAGACCATTAATGGGGTTTTCAAAAGCAGCTTCTTCTTCAGACCCAAAATCTCTCTTCCTCTTCCTTCCTCCATCGAACTTGACGACACTATCATCGGCATTGGTCTTAACTTCGTCCGTCATATGAGTTCTGATGTGTCCACCCAGAGACTTCCCACACGGGTACTTCTTGTTGCAATACTTGCACACGAACTTCCGCTCCTCCATGAAAGCTTGATCTGAATTATCTGATCGACAATATATATAGAGAGAGAGACACACACACACACACCCAGAAAACGAAACAGTTTCAGTGAACTATTGAGTCTCTCTACCAATTACCTCGAATCTTTAACATCTTCATGTTCCAAATGTTGTGAATGAAAAGGGATGAAGGAAGGTACAGCAGGGAAGCTAAAGGGACAAAATTGTAGATCAAATTCAGAAAAACAGAAACAGATCATGAAGTTTCTTGCTTTTTTCACCAGAGACGATCAGAGATGTGACAGTTCTACAAGTACAAGATCCAACCCACAAAAAGGGAGTGAGGACCCTTGATTTCCGTTTCCCCAAGCACTCTCTGCTCTCTACAAAAACCCAAACATAAAATGCTTAAAGATTGATCTTAAATTCTTAATCCCCATATTGAAATGAATTAAAAAAAATCGAAACATGAAGAAATGGGTTGTTGATAGTGGTGATGGGACTTAGAAGCAGAAGAAGAATCGGAGCAAGCAAGTTGCCAGGCAAAGGCTGTTTCTCATTGCTTCTTTGTGTTTTTGGGGTTAGGAAGAGAATTCCATGCAAGAAAAACTTAATAAAATTAAATATAAAAAAAAAGGAAAATTTATGAGAAGAGAGGTGAGAAGAACGATACTTGGGAGACACGTGTAGTGTGTGGAGAAGCTAAGGGTAAGAAAATAAAGGGCTAAGATGGTGTGTTTGGTGAGAGGATCTCTAGGTGTGGGGAAGCAGCAGATATGGCACACCAAAACACTGAAACATCCAAACGATGCCTTAAATTGTACTGCTTTTAACGTCACCTTGGTGGGGGAAAAAAAAAGTCAGAATCTCCAACCGTTATTGTTTGGATCTCCCCTTCATTTGCCCCCACTCTCATTCATAACCCTATTTATTTGCATTTATTCTTTTTCTCATTCTGTTGTTAAAATAAAATCTTCTAAGTATATTTTTTTATTTGTTTTTTAATAAATATATCAAGTTCATTGTAAAAATTGAGAATATTTGTTAATTAGTCTTTTCTTACTTCAATTACATTAACAAAAGAAAAAAAACCACATCTAAATATTCAAACTTTACAACGTTTAAATAAAAAAAAAATTGAAAAATGATGGTTGTTTTCAATTGCCTAAATTTCAACTACTCTTTTTGAGGCTAGGGCAAGACCAAGAAGGGTTTCATAATATTCCATGTCTCAATCTATTATTCCATGTTTTGTATCACACTTATAAAAAAGTTTCAAGTCTTATCGGAAATTAACTAATGTAGCATTATTCTCTTTGTTGTAAGATTATGGCTTGTTATGATAATATGTTTGTTTGCATCATATTTCTTTTTTATAAAAAAACAAAAACAAAATCAAAGTGGCAAGCAACTTAAAACTTTAAGATTATAAAACCAAAAACATAAACAAATTAAGCCATTGAAGATTGTAAGCTCTCAAAATGGGATCGGATCTTGCATAATTAATATCTCTTCATCTAAATGATAAGCTTTTCTAATCAAATACTTCACACAATGTATAATTTGACGTGTTGCATAATGAATCTTGATGTCTCAATCTAAGTATATCATTTCTCGAACTTGTTAATCCCTTATATGAGCTGGTAGGCACACCCTCCTCCTTTTGTGATCAGATAGAAAGCTTCGGATGAGTTTGCATTGTTTGCATCTTCTTCAACTTGCTCCATAAAGCCACCTTGATGCTTCCTTTTGTGTGTCTTTTGAGAGTCAATTACAGATTCCTTTACAATGGTTTTAATACTCATTTAAATTATTTGGAAGAAACGTCCGAATAATGGGATTTCCAAATATATTATCAGCAGATCTAATTAATTGATTGATAATTATGGCCAATGTCTTTGGTGGTTGAAGCTCAATATCAAGTCCTTTTTTTTTCCTTCTTATTAATGGCCTTTCTCAATTGTGAAGATATCCATTTTCAATGAATCAGATTCTTCAAATCTGTTCCCATCCAATCGTGCTACCTTCTTTTGCCTAATTAATATGGATTAATTAATTGGATATCACATTTTTAAAAGAACAAAAAAATGAAAATAAAGACTTTGATACTGTTATTTTGAATTGCAAATCTTAGCCTGAAAAGTTGTTATTGTCTCTAATCAAATCCTAAATATCATATCAACAATAAAAGCACAAAACTTCACTCCTAGAAATTAGGGGTATTCATAGGACTGGACAAGCCTATTCCATATTACATCTAGCAAAAGGACCAATACAACAAAATTGTCTCATATCCCGTCTTGTTCCTGCCGAGATCAAGATGACCTCAGGATCGAAATGGTAATTGTACATGCCATATATGTTTTTTTAAGACCTTGACCTCTTGATAGGTCTTCTTCTTCTTTGTTAAAAATATTATATGAAGATATTCTTTTATATAATTAATATCTATCTAAAAAATATATTAGTTATATTTAATAAAGTTTTTGTGTTAAAAATAAACTTTGTATATGATAATATATATTTATATATTATATGATAATATCCTTCTATATAGATAATACCTATCTAAAAATATACTCCTTCCATCCCTATATATAAGATACTTTTAACCAAATTAGGGAGATTTTTGTTAAAGTTAATTAAATGTAACAAATATATAAGAAATATAATTATTTTTTTAAAAGTACCATTATTTATGAATGAGAGAGAAAAAGAGCAATGATGAAAAAATGAAGAAAGAAAATATATATGTAATAAATGATGTGAGGGAATGAATGCAAAATGGGGAAGACTACTTATTATAGAGACAAAGTCAAATAATATCTTATAAAAAGGATAAGCCTATTTAAATAAAAGTATCTTATATATAGGAACGAATGGATCATTAATTATATATTTAATATTCAATTTTCTAGTAAAAATTAAAAAAAAATTAGTATATTATATATATTCACTAACATAAAAATAAAATGATTTTGGGATAGGACTAAAAACAAGGATGGGACAAAGTCAATTTCAAGTCCCGTCTCATCCTATCCTAGTAATGATTTTGTCTCATCCCGCTTTTATCCTTTTCTGAATTGTTTGGGATGAAATATCTTATCTCAAAATAACCGAGATCAGGACGGGACGATCGAGACGTAATAAAATTGAGCACACCCTTGTCTGGGTTATGGTATTCTAACGAAATACTCCCTTTAGTCTTAATTGTAAGGGCCTATTGATTTTTTTAGAGAATCCTAAAAAAATTAATTATATTACTTTAAAACATTAAAAAAATTTCGTTTTTCTTCAAATTATATTGTTTGACTTATAAACTAATATATAATGTAATACAACATAATATATGATATGATTAAATATTGTAATTAGATTTCTTATGATTTTTCTAAAATTCTTCAAAAAAGTTAATGGGCTCTTATAATTAAGAACGGAGGGAGTAATTAATTTTAATATTTTTTATTCTGGATAAAAGTAGTCTTATGCAGTGAGAGACACGTAATGCATTAGCATTTTGGGTCGATATTGAATCATGATGAGACTTTTTCTTAATTCAAGGGAAAACCCAATTCATGATTTTTTTTAGTGTGTTTTATGGACATCCCTAAAACAGGAAATATTAGGTATAAAATGAATGGTTTAAATTTATATTATTTTATTAAGTCTAAGAAAATTAAATGTAGACAAACACTTGTAAAGAAATTATAAGTTATTGGTCTAAAAAGGATGAGATATGATGTTATGCATTCCTTCCCAAACTAATAGACACAAAACCTCATCTCTTCCTCTCAATAAAAACAAAATTATTATGCCAAACATTTGGTAGATACCAAACCTAAAAGTGTAGGAATTAGACCATTCACAAAATTTTCATTTGATATTTTTTCTTAGCTTTTGATGATTAAAAAAATTCAACATGATTTAAGCAAAATAAATATTGAAATTAAAATTGTGACCATGTTTAGTGTATAGGATATGAGTGGATTGAGTCAACCCATTAATGTAGAGACGTGTTTGTCAGCATGTGCAACTAGATTCTCTTTTTTCAGCTTATGGACTGGCATTAGGTACCACTTAACTTGAGGGTTCATTCACTAATCAGCCTAATTTTTGTTAATAAATCTTATCAATACTTGGGCTAAAACAAAGTGAATTGCCGAAAAATGTGTAGCACGTTTAAATTTTTAAATAATGTTTCCATATCTTTTTAAGTCGTGTTTTTTTGGGCCACAAGTAATTAGTTTGATATATTGTTTTTGTTTTTGTTTTTTAAATGATAGGGGGATATCCTAATTAACTTTCTTGGACATTGATTGATTTAATTGAACTATTCTCATTCGTATATCTTGTGTAATACATTAAATATTAAGAAATCAATATTTAATAATGTTTAACTTAATTATATGTATAATTACTGAATATTCAAAAATTAATAAAAAATTATTTTTTCCCTAGAATAATTTTTGAAAATTAAAAAAACATTTTAAACAAGGCTCATGATATTTTTTGAGCTATTTTTAAATAAAATTTAATTTTTATTTGATTACTGGACCAAAGTATGCTCATGACTTGAGACGGCCCACATTGAATGTTTTATTGGGCCTCCACTTAGCCCGTGAATCCCTCCAATAATTAATGAGTCTAACCGAAATTCTAATTTTATTGGCTGTGAAGTGTGAAGTGAAGAGTTGTGATGATGATGATAGCTTATTTATTTATTTATTTATTTCTTGGAGGGGAAGGATGGGTGGTTGGGATACTTCCTTTAAGCTTGCAAAGTGTTATTGATATCTCCGCCATCTTTACAAACTAAGACTCAAGATTTGGTCTAAATTTATAGGGACCCACTTGGATCAAAACAAGTGATGGAAAACAACTTGGTAATTCACTTTCTGAGTTTCCAAACACACCAACTTATTAGGGAATACTATTTCTCATTTTAAGAATAGTCTAGAGCCTTCTTTATTACCTCATTAATTTGAATTTATTTGTCGCCAATGTGGACTCTAATCAACCTAAGACTCTACATATCCCCTCATTTCTTTATCACTTTAAACATATTCTTTTGCCCCTCAAACGTATTGCTTTCTTTGGTTACAAGGTTAAGGAGCATTTGGATCTCAAAAGTTCTCATTTATGGGTTTTGTCTTAAAAATTTTTATTGAGGGATAATTTTGTTTTAAAAGTGTGAAAAATAGAACAATTTTTTCATAAACATTATCACGGTTAATTTTAACCATTTGTTAATAAAATATGAGTTGATAATACACATGTTATCATATCATTTTTGTTAAGGCACAAATTGGCCTCAGAAGTTTTAAATATAACTTTTAAAAAGGTAAAGTAGATGGTACATGGACTTTCAGCACACAATTTACACCTTAACAAATATGGGTGTTCAAATGATCCTAGTCCAGGTACTCCCAGCCTGGTCCTGGACATTTTAATCCTTGGAATTTTTCGTCTTAGCCGAGACCAAGATCACCCCTTAAGATCTCAGTCTTGATTTTTTTTAATTTTTATTTTCATCTCATAAATTAATTTATTCTTCTTATTTGTGCATTTTTACTTGTATTAATTATGTTATCCTTTAAAAGATGTGTATCGCATTTTAATTGAAGTTAAATCACATATATCATAATACTAATCCTAACTATATATTGTATAAAAATAAGGGTTAATGTGCAAATTTAGTAAGCAACTATTTTTCTATGGGCATCCAGCATAATTAACTCTTTTGGGATGTAAAAATAAACATTATGATTTTTTTTGGAAGCAATAATAGTAACACTGTTAATTTTACTTAATTGCTGTTACTTTTTTTGAAATGTGGGTCACACTCCCTATTATTTTAATATATTTTTAAAATGTTAAGGTGTAAATTTAGCAGCAACTATTTTTCTAGGGGCACCCAGAAAATTTAGCACCGGTGCCCAGAGAAAAATAGTTTGTTGCTAAATTTGCACCTTAATATTTTTAAAAATATATTAAAATAATAGGGATTAGGACCCACATTTCATTCAGTGAAGCTAACGATATTGCTATTAGCGTTTCCAAAAAATTTATGATGTCTATTTTTGCGCCTAAAAATAGTTAACTATTTTGAAAACCCATAGGGAAATAGACGCTTGCTAAATTTGCACCTTAACCCTAACAATAATAATGAAGATGAAAAT
>JBAGKO010000002.1:12432928-12445086 GCA_037177275.1 Acacia concinna | reverse complement strand
AGCTACTGATCATGGAATAATACAATAAGGAACTGAAAGATAGGGACCCATTTGGAAGACTTGAATAAAAATGGGGGTAATGATTGATTTTTTTTTTGTTGAAGAAAGCATATAAGAATATATTCTGAGCTAGTTTAGGAATGATTATGATTCCATGCTGTCCGATTTTAAAAACCAGAGAGGGCAATGAAGCATCCTACTTTACCTTATGTTTTGGTGACATTCTCTTTGTAGCTCCAACTTTTGTCTTTCCTTTGTAAAGAATATATAGTGACCACTCAATTTTATAAATAAGATTGGTCCCCCACCACACAAAAAAAAAATAAAAATAGGGTCTTTGTATTCTTTTCTGCTCTTTTTATTGTTTGTTGTCCCTAGGGAAAAAAATGCATGTATATAGAATCTACTTAATAAGTTTCATTTGAGTATATGCGTTAATGTAGGACCCTCCACAATATTTTTTTTAAAAAAAAAAGGATTAAAAAGAAAATGAAGAAGATTCAAATATGCGGAATTTAATTTTAAACTATCAATTAATTATTTTCACACAATTATCATTGATAAATGGTTAAGAACAATTCAAGTGCTTCTTATTATAAAATTCATACTTAACAATATCATAAAGTATTGAGAAGTTAGGGAAATTCAAGATCAAATTGGACTAAAGTGAATTAAAAAGATTGAGGGAATAAATGATATACCCCGTCTTATTCTTATAATGGGAGACTATTTAAGAATTAAAATCACGACTTTTAAATAACATGATAACAATCTTTATCATAATTTTAAGGCTCGCCCTTTAATTGATTTAGATTTATTTTATTGCATCATTTTACATGTGGTATACAATACTCAAATGCTGTCTTTTATAAGAGAATCTTATATGAAGTACTAAAACATTGTTTGGATAGGAGCAAATGGATTTAATTTCTTCAATAAACCTAGAGTTTATGTAAAGAGAGAAAGCAAAAGAGATATGTGGATCTTAACATGTGAGGCTCACTAAGCCTTACTTTCTTTCTTTCTTTACCATTATGGTCCTGTATTTAAAAGCAAATCCCCTCACAAAAGAAACATGTATTTGTTATTTGAAGTATTTATATGTTGAAAATACTCTTAGTACTAACTAAATCTTTTTATTATTTATTTTTTCAACAGAAACATTACAAGTTATAGAGCCAATAAATGATATTAATGTATCAGGAAAAACGTTCACATATTATAGATTTACTGAAAAATCTTAATAACAAATATTGGAATAATTGTATTTAAGTCTTTTTATTTATTCACCAACTAAAGTCTTTTTATTTTATTTATGCAACGCAAATAAATAATTCAATTTGCAGTAAGAGAGAATATGGCTAAGTTATATTGAACATTTTATCGATTCAATGTCTGGGTCTTTGCTAGATAAATATTTTAGAGAAATTTTGTGTTGTAAACCAAACACTCTAGAAGTTGGATCATTAATTCATTATGAGGCCTAAGGAGAGAGTATAATTATTAATAACTTAAAAAATTTGAAACAAATAGGATCAAATAAACATGCAATGACAAGTTTTATTATAAGAAATGACAATGGGTTCATAATGCAATTTGTTATTATGAGTTTGGTTACATTCTCTTCTTAAGATCTTAGTGTGATTTTCCAGAAAAGAAAATCTACTGAACTGATTTACTAGATTGTACTTCATTGATTTTTAAAAAGAAAAAGAAATTTGCCTACAAAGCAACTGAAGAGAAGAGAGGGAAAAACTAAGCATCAATCTCTTCAAAGACTGCAGATAGATTAACAATTGCAAGACTTTATTTTTATTTTTTTAAGCTTTATGTTCTTTAAGTTGCTTTTGCTATTCTTCTCTCCCCCCCCCCCCCCCCATCCCCTTTGTTGGCATTATACTTAGTCAGGATTATTATTACCAAGACCGTTAAGCTCAGCTAAGGCTTGTTTGGTTGGAAACAAATTTATAAAGGGCTCACCACTTTAAGACCAATCTCAACAAAGCCATGATTTGCAAAACCCTTTTACTGAATTACTGTTCAAGATTTAATCACAGTAAGTGGGTTCCGCCATTAACATTAAACAGTGCATCCAGATTCTTAGGGTCACATAACTTCTTTCCATTACAAAACAAACGTATGAGACAAGTACATTAATATTAGGAAAGTACATGCCGTACCACATTACCACTTGCATTAAGGCCCCACCATCCATAATTTGTTTGTATTTCCTAATTAGGCAAAGTGAATTGATTGAACCTAAAACATTTGAAACGATTACATACCCCACCTTCAAATGAAGCCCACTGTATGAAGCTTTGGGATCAGCAAAAGTATTGAACTCTTGACAATTATAAGGGAATTAACAAGCAGAAAGATTTTATTCTTCTTCTTTGAAATCAAAGTTCTGAGTTATACTATAACAGCAGCAAAGCTTTATTTCAATTATATTTTATAAAATTATGAAATTTATTATAAGTGATGTAAGTAATCGAGTAGAGAGATGAATTTGATGTATTTTTTTAATAGGACCAGAGGATGTTTTTGTTTCCTTTTGATTTTTTCAGTCAATCATATGGGTGGTTGATATATGCGTATGTTATGAAGTGTATAACTAATATATGTATTCTGCCGGGATTAAGTCTAGCACAAGGAGTTATTTCCTCACAATGATACAGATCCTTATTATAAGTGGTGTCTAAATTTAGTACTCAACTAGATCTCAAATATGATTGCTTGAAATAGAATTATAGATGTACTTATAAAGAGAGGTACATACAATAGCCTTGATACAAATTTTTAAAGCCCTTCTCTAATATTATGAGTCTAAAGTGTCTCTGTCTGTTCTTCTTTTTCTTAAAAAAAATGTTCTTTGAATGAATCACACTCTTTAAAGTGACTTCACATGAAATATAAATAAAGAATTGAAAGAAAGGAAAATACATGGCCACTCATATGGAAATCAGTATAAATCTCTCTCTACGTCAAATGATTTGAGTTGCAGAATATTTTGGAATGTGAGGCAAACCCCATGCAGATACACAATCTAACAAGTAATAACACAAACAAATCTAAACAAGAAGATTAAAATGTACAAGCAAATGTGTCTTATATGTTTAAGGCAAAAGGATGCAATTGAACAGCTATTCAAAGAGATAATATGGAAGGAATATTCTATTATTGAGGCAAGAGCCTTGTTAGCTACAGCCCCCTCAAAAGGAAGTCTCAGATCTTATGAGAAGGACAGAAAGCAACCAGTCATTTAAAATCCATCTTTCACTTTAATTGGAAGATAAAAAAGCAAAGAAATGAGCACATAATTATTTTTTTCCGAAGATATTGTATTGTGTCACTTGGACTATGACCACTTATCCTTCTTCCCAAACCACCATGTCAGCCTGTTGTGATAATAAAGTGAGGAACTTATGCTTTCCCCTGTTTCTACTTGCATGTGATTTTAACTTAAAAACACAAATAAACCAAATGTGTGAGAGAGAGAGAGAGAGAGAGAGGAATTAGAGCTCCATCTTAAAGTAAAACAAAGCATAAAGGTAGACATTGAGCCAAAGAAATCAAGTACTGTTAAATTTGTTGCCTGGGGAAGAGAGCTTGGAATTCTAAAGAAGAAGAGGAAGATCATGAAACAGAATAAAGCAACCGTTTGTTTCTTTTGGGACTCTTCTATTCGCCATCTATTCTTTATATGACCTGCTTGCTTCCCACTGTAGCAACCTCTTTCTTCTAAGTAGCCCATTTTTTTTTGTCTTCCGTCTTCATCTTGATTAAAAGTAACTACACCTCCCTTTCCTTAATAACAAAGAAAAACTGCATTTACTAAAATAACCCCCACACTAATTCTCATATCTAATACTATATCTAGCCTTTCATATAAGATCTCCTTAACTAATTTTGGTAAATTAAGAAAATTAGTTCAATTAGTTTTTTTTGTCAACAATGTGTATTAGTTTCCCTGAAATACCATCTCAAATCATTTTTATTGACATTGCCCTTTCATACAAACTCTCTTAACATGTGCATTGATGGAGATTGTTTAGAAAGAACATGAAAATATATGAGACAAAATGAATTAAGGTCTTATATTTAAGACTATATCCTACCTTCAACTAACTCTTAAATTAAGTGCAGGAGGTAGTATGTAATAGTATTGCCTTATCATCATATGCAAACATAAAAACACAGTCTTTTATAAAATCCTGTTCTATGGTGAGGCTAAGATGCGACACTAATACACTAGAAAACTTGTAGTCTGAGATGTCTCATACATTGGCAGGCATAATGGTGTGATGTGGCATTTCTCCCAAGAGATTTATTACAGGACAAAAAAGAAAGATTATGATGAAGATGAAAGGGAACAAATGAAAAAAGATACTTGGCTTCTCAAGGGCATTGTTCCAAAACCCCTTTATTCATCCTTGTCAGATTCTTCAACAACAGCCTTAATTTTGCTTAGGTTGCAGGCTCATGATTCAGGGTGAATCTTAAATTCCTGAAGGCCCCACCTTGCTTTAGGCTTTAAAAACCCCCTTCAAATCCAATTAGACATGCATAACAAGGCTTTATATCTACAGGGATGGACCATAAGAATACAGAGACTACTAGAGCAGAACTGTTCCTTCTTCTGCTTCTCTTATTTTAAACAGGAAAAAGGATACCTTCCTATTTGCTTCTAGTTTCAGTCCAGAGAAAAATGGTGTTTGCCTGTTACAGAGTCTTTGTTCTTCTTCTCTGTGTTGGGTTATTATCAGTTCAACCAGAGAAAGTGTTATGCGTAAGACCTCTTGCGCATCCACCTGGACAGATCCAAGAACAGAGGATAATGCTGCAGAATCAGCTTACTCAGAGAGCTACAAGCATGGAAGTAATGAACACAAAGAAGAAGAAGAAGAAGAAGAAGACAGCAAATGCAGAAAACAGGATTGGTCCAAATCAGTCAAGCAAAAGAAGAGTGAGAAGAGGATCAGATCCTATCCACAACAGATGTTAACAAACAAACGGTCTTTCTGTGAAAAATGGAAGAAAACAACACCAAGCTAACATCTAAGAGAGGGTGAAGAAGAAGAAGAAAGATACATGGAGACGTTCAGAAAAGCAGAGGAGGCTAGAAATTTAGCAAAAGGTGTATCAGTTTTCATAGGAGACCTTCATGCCAGTCGGTCGGTTGGTTTTTTTTCTGTTCTTATTGTTCAATCTGGTTTGAGATTTTTGCCCTTAGACAGATATGTATAGTGAAGCTATATTAGAGAAGTCCTTGAAAAGGAATTCAGTGAGCCACAATGTTGTGTGTGTTGTGCCAACTGAGGATGATGACAAAAAAAAGATGAAAACAGAGTATAGATAATGGTTCTGGCTCCAAGAAAGGAAAATGCTTTCTTCTAATGTTATTGGGAAAGAATATAGTGAAATTCTTTTGTGATCATCCATCTCTTCTGAAAGTGTTTGAAATCTAATGTTCTTGGTTATTTTGTTTTCTTTAATCATCAAGGAAAGCAATTTTGAAATCCAAATTCTGTGCAGTTTTATAAAAAACATAAAAAGATAGCGGTGACCTTAACAAATAAAATCAGATAACTCTGTTTCTAGTACCAGACAGAACAAGTGATATATCCAAAGTTCGCTATTACACTGCCCATTATGTTTCATTTATTTTTGCTTTCATGTTATCTGTTAAGACTTGAAAAGCCATATATTAAGTTGATCTGTTGGAATTTTTTTATTGGAATTTTCCTACGGAGTATTTGATACAATTTATCTTAAATTCTTAAGACACTCTTCTCGTTCGCTTAATTTTTTTTTTTTAAAAAAAAAACAAGCGTAAGTGAAGTCATTGTTCAACTAGCAAATAACATGATATGTAATTTTTTAATAAGGGGTTAGGGTAGTTAAGTCATTTTATAAGGAGTAGGATTGATATTATTGGATATTATAATTAATTAACATGATGGGCTTTGCCAGGTGATATTCCTTATAAAGATCATCAATTCAGTGTTACTGAATCATAATGCCATGATTTTTTTTATTAAAGGACAATTTTATTATAAAGATAAAACGAAATTTATATATTATATATAAGGCATGAATCTATTGGAGTATGTAGCCTGTACGTCTAGCCCAAAACATTTCAACGATACAACAGGCCCAATGTGAGTCAGAAGGATATACAAACAAGAAACATATCAGCCTTAATCATCAAGTCAGAATTGGATTGTAGGAGAGAGTCTTGGTAACCAATACTAAATCCCCTTCTAGAAATCTGCGGTGCGAGGAGATTAGTCATGAGAGAGGATCCTCTCCTCATCCCCTCTCTCATCATCTCTTATTATCCTCTCTCACACACACATGTGTTTGTGTGTTTTAAGTAAAAAAATAAACAAATATAAATATCATGTCAATGTGTGTATGTAAGAGGATGAAGAGGAATGATGAGAGAGGGATGAGGAAAGAAACCCAACCCGATTAGTCATTCCTACCGGTGGTGGATGCTCTAAACCTACCAAAAACAAAAAGCTAGAGTTGAGCTTTGGAACAACATAGAGGGATTGCCATCCATCATGAGGTCGTATAATGACATTACCTTCAGATCTTACACTAAAAACAGTCCATTTGTTATAAGACACTGTACAACAAAATTAGATCTTATATTAAAAAACCAGATATAGTGATACGAAGGAATAACAAAATGGGGTGAGGAAGGGAATCAAATAGAACTTCATTGTCTAGGTGGGTTTAGAAGGATCTGGCTTCTCTACCATGTTTCTCTCATCCTTGGCCTCTCCCTTTCCTAAAATGACAATATTTTGGGTGTCAATTGGGAGGTTGTCCCCATTTGATTTTTTTTTTTTGCAAAAATAACATTTCATCCCACTTATTGTTTTAACTAGCACATGATATTTTAAAATAATTTTTTGTGTACCATGAACCATAAAATAATTTTTAGTAGCACTCAGTATCTAATAAGCTGCACTTAAAATATTTTTTCGATAACATTTCATATCTTAAATTAAATTTTAGCTCATCCAATAATTTTTTTTTTTCAGTAGCACCATGTAGCATAAAATAATTTTTTCAGAAGTACCCAATATCTAGTAAGATGAACCTAAATTATTTTTCTAGTTGCAACAAGAAGCCTCTAAAATATTATTTTAGTAGTAATGAGCACCATAAATTTATGATACTGAGTATTGGATTAGCTAAAATTTAGTTTAAGATGTAAAATATTATTAGAGAAATATTTCATGTGCAGTTTGTCAAATACGGAGTGCTGCTAAAAATTATGTTATAGTTCATGGTACACAAAAAATCATTTTAAGATATTGAGTGTTACTTAAAAAAAATAAGTGGGCTTAAATGTTATTTATGCAAAAAATAAAAAATAAAAAGGAAAAATCCCAAAAATAAAAAGGTCATATATATATATATATGTGTGTGTGTGTGTGTGGTGACAAACTAGAAGAATAATCAGGTTTGATTTACTTCGTGTTTTAAAATTTCATGTCCTATTTTACATTATGGCTCGAATTCAAAAAAATGAACTGCTATTGGTAATGCTGCTTGATAAATCTGCTTATTAATAATTATTTCCTCTAGTCTTTCTTAACTTTGTACTGCATCGTCTAAAAAACGCAAGGTTGGTTTATTTAATTAATTTGGGTATATTACAATAATTAGATATATTAGTTATTTATTAAAAATATGTGTTAATTTTTCTAAAATCCTCTTTTTAACTTTTGCATTGTTCAAATTATATATAGAATGTCTCCACTAACACCTCCCTCTCTCCACTTAATTTCTCAACTATTAAATTGGTTTTTAGTAGTTGAAATTTTATTATGTATAAATGTTATTATCAATCAATATTTCATATTACAAAAACATTTGCAATATATTATAAAGTCTCAGCTATTGAAACCAAATATTATGTTGCGAGGAAGTAGAGAAATATGTTAGTGGAGACAGTCCTATCCCACTATTTATACCATTGATCCAATTTTTTTTTTTTAAAATGTACTATCAATAAAGGCACTTTAAGAAAAAAGTGATTAACATGGGGATAAAGTTATATTAAGATCTTATATTTATAACCAAATTCAACTTCCAACTAATAATTATAAGACGGAATTTTATATTTTGACTTTACACCGGTTATGTATTACAACGGAATCCTTAATATGAATAATGACGCTTTTTTTTTTTGGGTTACATAAATATATATATATATATATAATAGGAAAAATTATGTTAAAATCCTGAATAAGGGAATATACATCAAAAAAGTCCCGAGATGGAAATAAATTACTATCAGGTTTTAAGGTTGTTAATAGCATCTTGGGGTTGTTAATGACAACCCCCTGAGGTTATCATTAACAACCCATAGGACACTATTAACATTTTTAAAGTTGTTAATAAAGACTTGACAATAATATTTTTTTTATCTTGGAATCTCTTTAACATATATTTTTTTATTTGAGACTTCAATATAATTTTTCTTATATAATACTTGTTACTTGAGTTATAATATTGCGTGCTTTTACACTTGAAATACCAATGGCATGGCGGATAATTTTAAATACTAGAAAGGATTAAATATGCATATAGTGTCGGTGAAGGTTAACAGGACATGCAGTCGTGGACATGCATGGCCCTATACGTATTTTGTTGTCTTAACATATTTGGCAAATCATAAATTGATGGTTCAAAACTAATTTTCCGTAAGCTACTTATACCCTATTTATAAAATGTTATTAGTAAGTGTTTGGATTGAATTTTGAAACCTAGATATTGACATTGAAATCTAGATTTTAAAAGGGAAGTTGGGCAAACAATTAACAATTATCACAAACATAGTTTTTGGCTAAAATTTAGGTTTTGAAAAAGCTTTTTTTTTCCCTTTCTCATCTCTTCTCTTTTTTCTCTCTCTTTATTTTTCTCTCTCCTGCTCATTATTTTCTTTATATGTAATTATCACATAAGCTAATGTCCTTTTTAATTATTTGACAAAAAAAAAAGTTATTCTGACACTATTTATTTAAATACTATCATTTTATCAAAATCATTTTTTCAATAAGATATTCTTAAAAAGCTATTATACTCTAAAAACTAATCCAAACACACTCTAATATTTATAAGATAGAAAAATGAGGTTTTCTTTTAATTATATTTATATGTCATATTTTTAACTTTTTTTATAAAATATATAAATTAACTGTCCATTTATTATTGTATGAACTTTGTTTAATTTTAAATGGGGATAAAATTGAAAAGTTACTAAATTGAAAGGAAGGGTTAATCAGATTTAATATTTTTCTTGATTCAATGAAATACATTAGAAATGACTTATAAATTAGATCATATAAGTAATACGGTTGTTATACTAAGCACACACTTGACATATTCACATAATATTTATTAAGGATTCATAAAAATCAATTATCTTCTTTGTTAAATAACAATTTAATTAAACCAATGAGATTATTTATTTTTAGTAAAGCCTGCACTTTATGTAAAAGTGTTTTTTTTTTTTTCAGGAAGTGTAGAACAGTTATCATTAAGATGCTTTTTTAGTGAAGATATTTGGGATTCCCAGCGTGATAATGTTATGATTAAATTGGTTAGCTTTTTGGCAACTCAATCCCATCATAATGTTGATTGAAATTTAACATGAATATTTACCATTATATTTGCGGGTTTTTCAACATAATTTTATCTCTCTCTGCAAATATAGGAAAAGCAATGATGCTTTTTTTCTATAATTAGCAATAAATCATAATGATTTGTTCTCTGCATAAGTTTCAGATTTCAGACCCTGAAATTTCCGAAATTGGGAACTCAGAAGACCTGCAAATTAGAAAGGGAAATATATATTTGGAGGAAGTGGAAGTGGTGATGATGAATCATGATTTTTGGGATAAGACATTGTTCTGTGAATTGTGAATATATTCTTCTTCTTCTTATTATTATTATTACAATTATTTGTGAATATATTCTTATTTGTGTTAGTGTCTTTTACGCGTGCTTGTGTGATTATGACACGATAGATAGATTGCAGGGCACTATTCAATGAATTGGAAGATTTTGTTTTTGACCATTTGAAAGTTTTGAATGCTGAACCCTCAGAAACATTCAAGAAAGAAAATAAAAAGCCAAAGTTTGTGGCTTGAAATACTCTAAGCCTCACAACATATTTGTATTATTAATTAGGTTGCCTGCTTCCAATAAACTACCTCGTTTTCCTCTTAACTTGTCTCCATCAATTTCCTCACAAATCATTCATAACCCATGTATATGTGTGTATATCTATATAATAAACCAATTTACCTAAATATCGAATTGATATATAATATAATATTATACCGAAATATCTGGGAAATTCTGTCATATATTAACACCTGATGAAGATAAAATTCCGTTCCCAAGCTACACGTAGTTCATAATTAAATCGAGTCATGGTCAACAATACCATAAACGTGTCTGTGGAATAAATATGCCACATAAACAAAAAATTAAGGAGGGGTATTATTTATGGAGAAATACAAAAAATATATATATAATTGAAATAGGTAAAAGAAAACTAAGTTTTGGGTTGTTAATTAACATACTCAATATGTTAATATATTTTGTATCTTTCACACATTCATTCAATATCTTAATTAACAACTGAAAAACTTAATTATTTTAATTATATTTTGTATCTTTTTTCATATTATTTATGTTTTCATCAGTCTAAATTACAGTTTTTTTAAAAAAAAAAATGTTTTGTCAATTTCCCAAGAAAAATAAATGGTGGGTTGGTGCTAAATGGAGCTCTTAATTATATTAGTCCTAGAATGGTCGGAGAAAGAAAATGATCGAGACACTGTATTTGGTTTAGGAAAAGTAAGGAGGTCTATTAATAGCAACCTAATTGCATATCAATTTTGAAGTCAAAGTTTGATTCAATCAACAAAACCACACTATGTGATTGATTGCCATCTCCTTAAGGAATCACATGCTTAATGCAAATTAAAACATGACTCTTCTCTAAACTTTGATTCCCGGCCATAAATTCATCCATGCTTTCTTCATATTTCAATTAATACTAGTAGTTATACATGTAAATACTCCTCCAATCCTGTTTGTAGGACATAAAAGAAAAAGAAAAAGTGTCATATTTATAAGGTAAAAGAGATAAATTTTTCATATGAACGTATAATTTTACCTTTAATTAATTAATTATTATATTAACTTTATTTTTATGTGATGTAATGTAAATTAAATTAGGATAAAATTAAAATATTGTTGAATTTTTATAGAAAAAGTAATTAAGTTTAAAATTTTTCCCGAACATGTCTTAGAAATAGGACTAAAGAAGTATACAATAATGCTGCTATGTGACCCACATTGGGATGCCTTACAAGTATCATGTGGGTTGTAAGTCAATAGCCTTTCCTATTATACATAATTCATAAATTCAAGATCATGAGTTTCACAGTGAATGTTTTGTGTACCCCTTGCCATAGTGTATAGATATTGTATTTTTTAAGATTTTTTGAATTCTTCTAAACGAGAATATCTGACATAGCGATGGACTGTTGTATATCATCACCCCATCAGGGAATTCGTGATCAAACAAACAATTTTTCTTACGTGTCTGTTATGAGTCATGGTATTTTTCTTATATAGCCTCCTATCAAGACTCTTCAAAGATTCAACGACCAGTCGCAACCCTCTGAACGCAACTCTTTAATCCGTAATCCAAATAATGATGCGGGACACATCCGGTAATATATTTATATATATTAAAATAATAACATAAAATATATAATATCTAAATAAATATAATATATAAAAATAATTATATTAAATTTCCAACATTTCCCTCCTAATAGAATAGTTATTTTGGGATTTGGCTCCCTTTAACCTTATACTCATCATGTTGGTGCTTTCATTGGGAGGCCTATGTTCACGGAAAGGGCTACCCACTGAGAGTCTGGACCGACAAGAGGTCGAGTAAAGTGTCATAGTGTGAAGTTATCAAGGATGTTTATATAATTATGAGTCATACATGGAAAAACATATTGTGATATATAGTTTATATAATTAAGTTAGAGGAACGTCTATCCTAATAAGTTCATCTTTTAATAAGATTGGAATCTCTCTTTATA
>JBAGKO010000002.1:12415176-12431154 GCA_037177275.1 Acacia concinna | reverse complement strand
AATGGCGATGACATTAATGACAACTGAAACATACAAAATAAATAAGTTCAGTTTAACTAACCACGCGTAACTTGGAAATAGGGTAGATATGAATAAAAAGGGATCACCAAATGGAACAAACGAACAAAGCATCAAGGCATGTGAAGGATCAGTGTTAACAGTAGCATTCATAAGAAAAGAAAAGAAGGCATGAAAAGAATATTCAATATCAACAGTACATTCATAAGTAAGTAGCATTCATATGAAACATTTAACACCTATCATTAAATGAACCGAGCATTCAAATTAGTATTTTAACATACTACAAACTAACATAGCATTCGGCATTTAAGTCATCATATAAATATATATAGTCATCGTACAACTTTAAAGTATTAAAATGAAGCTCAAAATTAAATCATTGTTCAGAAATTAGAATATAACACATCTAAACATAAATTGACTTAAACTCAAACTTTAACTTGAGTTTAATAGTATTTTTCTTTTTGGTTCAAATTATTCTATCTTGCTGGGGAATGAAAATAAAAAACTTGAAATTGCAGATAACGATAACAAATAAAGAAAAAAGGGTAGGGAACATGGATGCTGAGCTAAAAAAAGAATGAACAAGAAATCAAAGTCCCAGTGTACAGAAAAGAATCCAAAAAAAAGTCTCCCTGGAGAATTCAGACGAGTACAATTTCAATGCAAGTAAGGATGTGTGAGGAACTTGCTTGCCAAATCATTTTCTCCATCAAGATGGAACTATTTAATCCCTATTATCACTATAACGATGCGTGAGGAACTTACATTTGTTCATTATAATTTATAAGAAACATTAGAATACAGAGGAACTTAGGATGCAAAATAAAGGGGGCAACAAGAAAAAGCACGAAGGATTCACTCTTCGACACTTGCAGAACATACCAATATCTGAGAAAAATTAGAGGAAACTAAGAATGAAGAAGCACGAAGGATTGATGAAGAGGCACGGAGGATTAAAGAAAAAGCCTACATCGAGCCGTGAGTTGTGAATCGTTGTTGCAGATCTCTGAAGAATGAAGAAGCACGAGCAGAGTTGATGTAGAGTGAAGAAGCACAAAGGATTAATTCGCTGTGGCATATCTCTGAAAATGAAGAAGCAAGATGAACTCAAGCTTCCAGGGGGACGTCCGACAGCCTCACGGCGAGAACGCCGTCCTCAGATGCCGCTGCGATGCTCAAAATGAAGTAGCAAGAAGAAGCGAACTCTCAGTCTCTTACTCTCACTCTCGAGTCTCACTACAGAAACCAGGAACACGGACACACGGACACGATCATTGCCTATTTGCCTTTGCCATTTGTAACTTGCAAGTTACCGCCACCTGCACCCTAACTCCCTAACCTTAACCCCTTTTTTTATTATAACACTTATCAGGGTAGGCTGGCCTAATAAGCCTACCAGGCTTATGTCTCGACCTGTGCCTGGCTTGATTAGTAAATCAGGCTTTTTAAAAAGCCTGGCCCTGGCCTGTTAGTATAACAGGCCAGGCTTTGACCAGGCCAGGCCCAGGCCGCCTAGCCTAGTTCCACCCTTATATATAACGATTTATATATCACGGTTATTAAAACCCTCGCCATATATAGAGAGGTGGGATTTGAATTAATGTTCCGCCTTGACATGTACAAAAAAAAAGGTCATATAAATATATGAACCACATATGGCGATTTTAAAATAATTGCCATATAACAAGAGGATGAATTTGAATTGACACTCTTCCTTAATATATATGACGGTTTACCAAAAAAAGACCATGTGTACCAAAAAAATATATATAGTAGTTTTTTAACAACCACAATATGTAGACAGTAATTATATGACGGTTGTTTGTTTAAAACTAAAATATGAACTTTATTTTTACGATTTCAACTCACTAACTCTCTGTCACACTGTCGTCGAACACCTCCCACTACTGTTTTCCAATACCCCCACCTTGATTTCTCTCTTTATTGTTGTTGAAATTGTGATACTCCTCCTTCTAGTATACGTGAACGCGTCCATCGATGAATGATTTTGGGTTCTGTGTTTGGTGTTGTTCAAATCTCTGTAAGTTTTACAGTGAATCGAATAAAAGTGAGAAATTTATTCCCTTAAATATAGTTTATTATGAAAAATTGTTAGTTTATTGCTGAAATTTTTATTTGGATTGTGTATTTTGCATAAAAGTGAGAACTTTCTTCTTATTGTTCCTTTGTTCTTTGTTGTAAGTTACATATCTTGTTTCTCTGTTATGCCCTATCATTTTCTATTCAAAATTATTGATGCTTGTTTATCTGGGTTCTTATTTGATTGATTAACTACCGACCGTTCAATGCTTGTTTTCTCTGACCCTAAATTGACGTACGTACGTATAATTTGTTTCTTTGAATGTTCAATGCTTACTTGTTGTCCTTTACCATCTTTTTACAGAAAAAAGGACGGATGGATCTTATACGATCCTCAATAAATTCTTTAATTTTTTTGGCTTCTAATGTTTTGTGAATAGTTGGACTGTAAACTGATTAATACTGGGAATTTGGGCTGGCCCTCAAAATAACCGGACTGTAAACTGATTAATGGACGCATTTGGCTAGCCCAAGCCTGCCAAGGTGGGTAGCCCACCTAAAATTCTTTATTTTTTTTATTTTTTTAATATTTAATTCTTTTTTCTTTCATCCACTCATATCACATTCTATTTCTTTTATACATTTGTATCATGCAACAATTTTTCATTTTCACTTTCATTTTTTTTCACCACCCATATCACAAAAATATGTAATTTTCCTTCTTTTAAATTTAACAACAGTAGATTAAATAAATATAATATGAAAATAATAATGTCACATAAAAAGTATGAGAACGTTAAACACAACATTAAAGATAAAGGATAAGAGTATTTGATTCAAATAATTTGAGTTTATTTTATAAGAATAATTAAAAAAAAGTTAAAGAAGCCAGCCCGTAGGTCGGCACGCCCCCAACCTAGCCCGTTTAGCTCGCTTGTTTGGTGGGCTGGCATTTAGCCATCCCGAGCCTGCCTATTTTGGTAGGCTGAGGCCCAACCCGTTTTACCAGCTCTAAAACTAATGTTTGCCCAAAATTAGATAAATTTAATATGCCATTTCTATTTTCCCCATTGATCTCTATCACTATCATTAACTTTTGACATTTATAATTATAATGTCCCCTATTTTTGGTTGAATGGCACATCTTAATGATAGTGGGGAGATCAATGGGAAATCAGAGAACTTTAATTTCTTTCTATTGTTGTGTTGTTATTTAAATTATTGCTGCTTAGCTTTCTCGATCTAGGTTTTTAATATATATATCATCATCCTGTACATGCATATCTATTTCAGACACAACATCTGACAGAGTCCCTTTTTAGTAATAATTCATAATCCTTCGGTGGGCAAACAATTCATCCACATATTCTCCTACAACCATGCATCCATCATAGTTTACTTTCTCGATCTTCAGCGCAGAGTACTTCTCACAATATGCAAGAAGTTGTATACAACTTCTTTCATATATGGTGAGAAGTTATATTGTGTTTAAGAGAAATTAAAGTAAATCATGATAAATGGTTGCAGGAGAGGATATGGATGAATTACATTGTCTACCAGAGGTTTATGAATTATCATCAAAGAGAAACACTAACAGATGCTGTGTTTAAAATATAGGAAATATTTAGTGGTTGTTTACAAACAACTGTCATGACATATGTATATGACAGCTGTTTATAAATTACCGTCATATATATATATGTGTGTGTGTGTGTGTGTGACACATACATAACCTTTTTTAATAGAAAAACCGCTATATATAAATATATGGCAAAACAATATTTTACAGTTGAACAATGAACTATGGAAGTTATTAGTGTGATTGATGAGACTAGTAGTAGGGGCTTTCGGTAGACTTCTTATATTTCAAAATTTAAACAAGACTTAGTATTAGTATGTGTTCCTTGACCACATAAGGGCAGTCCATCTTGATGATGAATTCCAGGATGAGAAGAGATGGAAATGAATCATTTGATGTCTTCTCGTTCTCCCCTCTTAAACTTTACCTCAACTCAGGTAAATAAGTGCTTTTGAAGGGTTTAATTGTTATCCCAAACAAGTAATACTCATTTTCAACCACTCAATTGAAAGTCAACAAAGAATAGTTAACTTATTAAATTTATTTTAAATTAAACGATTTTTCAATTTTCCTCTGTTCAAATCTGTCATGCCTCTTTTGGTCTTTGCAAAGTATATGTATAAACAATCAATATCAACAGAATTTTAAAGAAAAATGGAAATTTAAAACTCTTGAGTGGACTTATGCTATCAACAAATTTTTCTAAAAGGTACTTTGTATTTTAGATAACTATTACATCTCTAACATGCTTAATTAGACAATCAAACATGATCCTTCATCCTCTGTAAGTTCCACTGATAAGTTTATCACCTTAAATTAGTTGATTAGGAGTGTAATGACCCCTGATAGCATGTCAAGGGTTAATTATATAGCCTTTAGATCGTTGACTACCCCCTTCTAAAAATTAATTACCAAAAAAGGTCAAACATGAATATCTTCCAAAATTAGTAAAATCTTTTCTTTTCAAGCAAACCCCGTAGATAGTCTATGAAGAGCAGCCATATTTTTTTGTTCTATTCTTGAAAACAGTTTCTCTCTTATCTTTAATATAATATACACTTTAATAAAGAAATCAGAGTACAACAAAAAAAGATTTTATATTGATAACAAAAATAGATTTCTCCCTTTTTTTCGATTGAAAGTAATAGATTTCTCCCCTATTATATAACTGAATTGTACTGTATTACTTATGATTTATAAATAATGTCACTTGTTTTTTATGATATACTATTCTTTTTAAATTTTTTTAAGAGATATCTTAAATTTAAGCAATTTTCATGTTAAAAAATCAAAAATAACAAACTTACTTGATAATCAAATAGATCTTATTTATTTTTTAAAATAACATTTTTTGGTAAATTGATTTGAATAATGCATTGAGTTAATTTCCGTTAAAAAAAAAGTTATGACTAAATGAATAGTAATGTTTTTAATCCATGAACAGTGAATATTTGATGTGCCGTTTAAATTTAAAAAAAAAAAGGTGATCGGTCAAACCCATTATAATTATTTTATCTTTTCTGCGTATAAAACTATTAAACGCGTATTCAAACAGTAAGACAATTCGAATTTTCCTAATTTTGTCTTGACTATACATATTTGAAACTTCATCCTTTTTCTGAGCCAATAATGCGTAGCTCCGACATTATATATATATATATATATTATTTTCTTTCCCCCGCTTTTTTTAAAAATCTTAACCAATTTTTTTTGGACAGTGACGTTGAATTTCAATCACTTAAGGAAAAAAGGAAAAATATTAGTATTGAATGGTAGTCACCAATGCTCTTATATAATTCTAGAACTCCATAATTCTGGTCCTAAATATTTATTAAGAAAATCAATACAAAAGTCTCTATTGAAAAATTTTATTAGCAGCCGGCGCATGAATTTGAGTACTACTATACTTATGCGAATGAAATATAATGCAGCATAGTAGTCATACTTTTTATAAAAATTTGTTAATAGGGGCTAGCCTGATCTTAAAAGGCTGATTCTTGAAGGGTCATGGTCTAAAAAAATAAAACTCAAAAAGTTTGCGTGCTATAAAATTATTTAATTATTGAAATTCTCTTTTGAACAAAATGGTTCAGGGCCGGCCTTTAGGTTTTCACGACATTTATTGAAGTTTAATATTTTTCAAACTTTTTGAAATATAAAAAAAAAATCAAACAAGTGTCAAAATTTTGAATTCAATGATAAATATTATTAAAATAATTTAAAATGTTATATATCTTTATTTTTTGGCCAATATATACATGCAAATATGTAAGATCTCTCCTTGTTCTTGACATACGTACATATACGTATGTATGTATTTGTATGTCTATAAATAATATATATATATATAATTATTTATTATTATGATATAAATAATTTGTAAATTTAGAAAAAATATTTTATTTTCAAAAAAATTATTATGAGTTTTAAAGAGCTAGTCTTCAGCCCTAAAGGGCTAGCCCTTTTATTTTTAAGCTTAAAAGAGATGATATTTTTTAACCCAATTTTTCTTTACACCATATAAAATATAAGTTCGACCCTTGACTTAAAAGGGTTTAAACGATCAACCTATTTTGACGGCTCTACTTTTTATGTATATAAATATATTAAATTCTTATAAGTCACCGAATTTTTTTTATTATTTATTTGGTTTGGAGTCGACTGAAATTTAGATCATAAAAATAGTGGAGAGGACGTTGCTTTCCTTTCCTTCAAATTATAAGATTTGGAAGGTATGCTTGGCTATGAATAAATCTAATTGGATTATGTAGTGACCAAACACACCACGATGTCCTAAGGTGTGTTTGGTACAAGGAATTTAGAGGGAATAGAAATTTTTTATGAGTTAGATTTAAAAAAAAAGATAGAGGTATAATATTATAATAAAAAGAAAATGTAAAATAAGAAGTAAGAAAATTACTTATAATTTGTTGACCTCAGGTCTCTTATTTTTTTAAAAAATTCAATTAAAAAAAAAGATTCCCTCCACTTACTTTCTCTACCCGTGTTAAATAAATATTGGGTTTGTTTGGTAGGAGGGAAATGGAGGGGAAGAGAAAATTTTTAAGAGTTGGACTTAAAAAAATAGAAAAATGATGTTATAGAATTTTTATAAAGATAAGATGTAAAATAAAATAGTAAGTAAAATTAATTAAAAACTTTAAACCCACTTTTCTAATTTTTTAAAACTCAACTCAAAAAAAAATTCCTTCCCCTCATTTTTCCTCCAAATCCCTCTTATCAAATAACCTTTTTGGATAAAGAGAAAATTAAGGGAAAGAAAATTAAGGGAGAAAGCTCCCAAAAATAATAATTTCTTTATTATTTATGAAAAATTTTAAATTTAATACTCAATTTTTCCTTATTTATCTCAACTTTTCTCTCCATCCAATTACAGTTTACTATTTATAAAAACTTTCAAATTTAATACTCAGTTTTTCCTTATTTATCTCAATTTTTCTCTCCATCCAATTAGAGTATAAGGGATGTGATTAGGGTGGAGAAAGGCCTACCCTTGACTGGGAGCCAAGCAATGTGGGTTGAATAAACATAATGGAATAATATTTTGCCACTTGAGACATGGCCAACCCATCTCTTTTTAAATTAAATTACAAATTTCCCTGTATTAAATTCGTGTTGTTTCTACATTTTTTCCCAATTATATAATTAAAGCAACTATAAAATTTGTAAATATAGAAATATAACCTATTTAAAAAAATTATTTTTGTTAAGATAAACATGAAAAATTAATTTTTTTAAAAAAAAGAAAATGAGAAAATCCCAGAAAATTTTCTAAAATGTTAAAACCTAAAACCAAGTTTACGGAATTGATTATACAATTCATTTTAACAGGAAATTACTTATTTGAGTGCTTTTTTTGTTTAATTAAATTATAACAACTGAAAGATAAAAAAAGCCCACCAACTTGTGGCTTGATAGGTTAAACCGCCATAGAACGTAATTAGAAACCCGTCTCAAAATGATTACAATTTTATAAATCCAACCCCATTACATTTTGACAAATCGGACCACCTCTATTGTAAATCTGTGAATGAATCAAACAATAAAAAAATATTTATATATAAATATATATATATATCTAGACAATATTTTTAATAGAAGGATACCTGCTTAGAGGGGAAGAAAAAGAATTAGGCAGAGTAGAGGGCTAACAAGGGTTAGGCAGAGTGAGGAATATAAAAAGCTTCCCATCCACTACTACCCCTTGCAGAAAAGTAATTCCAAACAAATATGGAAAATTTTGTGAATTGAATTGGAGGGCCACTTTCATAATTTAAAATCACATCCTTGTATAATAAAATCAAACACATGGCCCCTCCCATCTTGGTTTACCATTCCTAGATATAAATAGTACCTTCATTTATTACCCGAAATTCATTGAATTCGTATCATCATTACTTAATAATAATACTTGTATCTTTTCAATCACTTTTAATTCGAGAATACAATTTTATTTTCAATTAATAAAATACCTTTGATATTTCCCTCCCCAGCCTCCCAACGGCTGAAACGTGTCAACCCGGGCCGTGAGACAGGGTCTAAGGAACGACCACCTGTTTGTACCGTAAATTCCATTTCCGCATTCAATTTTCATATATATATATATATATATATATTTATCCGCACGTTGCTTTCTTCGTCCTGGTACAAATAGGCTCAATCTTCTCCCACAATCTCGCCCCTCCTTTTGGTCCAATATGAAATTATGCTAAGTTCTTACTCTCTCCCACTGATTTCGTTGTCCGCAAGTGCGCAAATTCCACTTTCATCTAATGAAATGAATGGTTTCCTGAATCCAAATTCGCCTCCTTTCAACCTTTTTAAATTCTCTTGGCTCAGAATTTTTCTGTGGCAAACCCAACAGAATCTGCTTTGATTGGGTTGTTTTTTTTAATCTCTGATGGGTACCAGCAACCCGTCTCTGCTTAAAGCCCACTTTGATTCCATCAAAGCATGCTTTGTAAATCATTCTGTTCCCAGAATCATGCTCTGCGTTTTCACTTCTATCCAAGCTTTCATCTGCAACTATGTTCTTCACTCCTTTGGGTTGATTCTCCAGTTTCTTTTCAGGTTTGAAGAGTTTTCTGACTGTGTTTGTTGACATTTAAAAGTTCTTGATCAATCATTTGGCTAATTTGTTTGTTTCTTTCTTTTTTTGGGGTTTTAGAATTGGAAAAGCAGATGGGAAAATAGAGCTTTCAGCCCAACCAGAGGACGAATCTCTGGTAGATGGGTTTAGAGAAGAGCTTATCAATTTCCTGTTTCCCAGTAACGTATATGTAAACGAAGATGGCGAAGAAAGAGAAATGAAGAGCTTTGCTCTAATGGAGTCTGCAAATGATTTTGCGGACGATGGAATCAAAGAAAGAGGAGATGAAGAAACAGAGGGTTCTGTTTCAGGAAAGAGCAGAGAAGAAGAGGAGGAGGAAGAGGAAGAAGAAGAAGAATATTTCTCTGCTAACACAACAATTAACTCAGAATGTTATGATGGTGTGGTGGAAAGCGAAAACGAAGGAGCAGAGAGCTCTATTCTCATGGAGGATGAAGAAAATAAGGAAGAAACAGGCAAGTCTGCTATAATGGAGGGTGAAGAGATTGAGAGAGAAGAGGAAGGAACAGAGAGGCCTGCGTTAATCGCAAATAAGTTTGAATACGTGTCAGGAATGGATAGTATTGGGATTGTAGAAGAGCCAACAACAGCAATGACCTTTAGTTTTCGGGAATTCTTTGTGGGTCCATATGTTTCCGACACACAAATCTCAGAGGACAAATCACAGAAAGAAAAATCTAACAGAGCAAAGGGTCTTGGAGGATTTTATCCATGTCCAAATGAATCTCAAGTGGAAATTTCAGAGGTTAAATCAGAGAGCGAACCAGTTTTCCAAGAAGAATCACGACAAGTAATTTCAGAGCTCAAATCAGATGATGAAAAATCTATTGGAGCAGAGAGTTTTCCAGAAGTTCATCCATCTCTAAATGGCTCTGAAGTAGAAATTTCAGAGGTTAAATCAGAGCACAAGCCAGTTTTCGAAGAAGAATCACAGAAAGAAATTACAGAGCTCAAATCAGAGGAAGAAAAATCCAATGGAGCACAGAGTTTTCCAGAATTTCATCTATCTCTGAATGACTCTGAAATAGAAGTTTCAGAGCTTATATCAGAGCAGGAACCAGTTCTGGGAGAAGAATCACAGAAAGAATTAGCTCAAGAACAGAGTATGTCAAGTTTTAATTCAAGTCCAAATATTTCAGAAACAGGAATTTCTGAGACTAAATCAGAAGAAGAAAAAGAAGGGTCCATTCAAGAGCAGAGGATGTTCCATGGCCATTCAAGTTCTGATCAATTCAGCCTAAAAAGTGAGATATTTCATGGAATGGATTCATCAGATGAAGATGATTTAGAGTTCAATGACAATTCATTTGGGTCTGATTCAGAATCAGAATCATCAAGCTCAAGTGGTCTCATATGGGGAAACAGCGAAAAAACTGATGATTTAATCACATACGAGTTTCTGGCATATCAGAAAAGTTGGGAAGGATTGGAGCCAGAGACCCTCAAGCTGATGGAAAAGCTAAGAGCCATAGATGAATTCATAGAATTAGCACCAGGGAAAGTTGAGAATGAATATCAAAAGAAAGGCTCAAAAGATGAACAGAAAACATTGGGTGAGTTAGTTTCAGAAGAAGAAGAAGAAGATGATGACGATGAAGAGGATGATCTTGAATGGGATGATGATGAATTGGTAGAACAAATGAAAATGGAAATGAGAAATGCAAGACAAGGAGGGCTTCCCACAATTTTAGAGGATGAAGAAGAAGAAGAAGGACAAGAAGATAGTGAGTCACCAAAAATGGCTGAAGATCTGAAGCCACTGAAAATTGCAGAGAAGTTGGAATTCAAAGATCATATCAGAGAAATCCAGAAAGTTCACAAGAGTTATGAAGAGAAAATGAGGAAGCTTGATATCTTGAACTACCAAACCATGCATGCTCAAGGTAATTAATCACCAAATTACTCTGTTTTCTATGTCAAGACTTTCAGTTATTTTCATCTTCAAATTTTCTTTTGGTCTTTTTATTTTCCGGTGGAACTTGTTCTAAGATGTTAACAGTAAGTGTTTGAAACAGTAACTTCATCTTCATTACGATCAATCAAATATTTTCTCAAACAGTTTCAAATTGCTGCATTTTCTTCTTTAGGTACTTACTGAGTCGGTATCTACCAATTTTGTAGTCATCATAGTTGTTAGTTCTGTACACACAAATCTAGTGGCAAGTCTATATCTGAAGCTTCCTTTTTCTTTTTTTACTTTCATATTTTTATATATACACAAAACACATGTTCTACCAATCTTTGTGCTTTTTTTCTTTTCTTATGGGTTTACTTTTGCACAAACTTTAAAACACCGTACATGTCGACTTCACTAGTTTATAGAATTTAATACACAAGTATCCAATAAAGGTCTTTAGAAGGAACCTTCACATACCAGCTTTTGACCAAGTTATTAGGTTTGAACTTTACAATATTTAAAACGCAAGCAACAGAAAATGAAAGATTTGGCAAAAAAAAAAAAAAAAAGAAAGAAAGAAAAGAGAAAGCGTCAAAGAAACCAATGTGTTTTTATCAAAAGTGGATCTTACTCTCTCTCTCTTACACACAAAACACACACACTCTCTCTCACATTGAGGTGGTCAACGTGTAGGTCTCCGGCAATTGAAAGAGCCAAATGGTAAGCCTATGATATTAAAGAATGTATTATGGTCAAGCAAAGATCAGAACAAGAAGAAGAAGTCGTCGGTGTTATTGGTGGGTTTGGTGGAGGAGTTGGAGGTGGTGTATGTGGGGCAGCTTTGCTTGTCATGGGAAATTCTGTGTTGGGAGTACAAGAAAGCCATTGAGTTGGAACAGTATGACGGAGAATGGGTTCGCCGGTATAATGTGGTGGCCGGAGAATTTCAACTGTTTCAAGTGTTGATGCAAAGGTTCATTGAGAATGAGCCATTTCAAGGACCAAGGCTTCACAATTATGTTAGGAACCGTTGTGTCATCCGCAACCTCCTCCAAGTTCCTGCCATTCAAGGTTAGTAAAAAATGAAGAATTAGAGTGAGTTTTTTGGATTATAGCAATTTTTTTTTTATTTTGTAAGTTTCTCAAAATTTAGTTTCAAGTCTTTTAAAAATGCGTTAGTCTTCAACAGAATTTAATTTGGGAACTAAATCATGCTCTGTTTTTTGGTTGGGAAAAAAAGAGTAGTACTCTTTTTATGTAATCATTATATTCATATCATTGTGTAATTTTTGTCCCTTGTGCAAACTTCATGTGATTATAAATTTATAATTAACTATCAATGTGTCTATATTTTACATAAAAATCTAAAAAGTATTATTTCCTCCCATGAGGAGCGTTTGCTTTTAATCTCAGATAAACCTCAATCAACTTTACTTTTCAAATTTGTAATTTTTTTTTAAAAAAGCCCATATTTGTCGATTACATACATAAAAGGTGGTTCTATCAATGTGGTTGTGATATTGTAGAGAAACCTACATACATTTATTATAAATAACTGACTCAACTAATTTTTTTAATATCCATAAATTAAGCAATCTAATTTTTATATTTTGGAGATGGGTAAAGTTATGATGTAGAACATATATTATCTTTCAAATTGCATGTAATGTATGAGTGTCATGATAGTTGTCTAGAGAGAGAGAGAGATAAGACTAAAATTAACATGTGGGCCTGAATATAGGCCCAAAGCTAAACTGAAGTTTTTAGGCCCATGGTCATGTGGGGTTCTAAAGTTGAACTGTGATGATGCAGATGATAGTACGAGGGACAAGAACATGATGACAAAGGATGAAGAAGACGCAGTTTCAAGTGAAAGGTTAGCAGAAATCATCAGAGAATCCATGTACATCTTCTCCAAGTTCGCCCGAGCCGACAAGCACGACATTAACGGCAACACTTTCTTCAAACTTCCTTGTCAAACCAAACCAACCCATCTCAAAGACCCTGCAACTTCTCATCTTTTTACAGACATTCAAACCCATCTCCTCAAGGTTTGACAAAAAAAAAACCTACAACCTCAAAATCCAGATTCTTATTTTTCCTATGTATATAATGTTGATTATGTTGTTGTTTTGGTTTATGGCAGAAGGAGAAGAGGCTGAAGGACTTAGTGAGGAGTGGGAACTGCATAGTGAGGAAGTTTCAGAAGCAGAGTGAACATAAAGTGGAGCTGGATCTTGAACAGATGGTGGCTCAGGTTCAGTTGAAGTTGATCTCAAGAGTTCTGAGCATGTCAAAGTTGAGAAAAGATCAGTTAATTTGGTGTAATGATAAATTAAATAGCATCACATTTGTTGACACCAAAGTCAGAGTAGAGCCAACATTTTCACTCTTCCCTTTTTGATTCACTTCATGTACATGCATACTTTCTTACAACAACAATAATAACAATCATACATATATATGAGTACATACTAATTGTTTTGTCAAGTTGCTATAGCCTAAATGGTATTATACACCTTTCTTAGTCATGAGACTGTGAGTTCCAACTTGTGAAGAATATAATGAGCGTGTGAATTATACTGGCTGTTAACATTTCAATTGGTCCCATTACCCTTACCTTATCCCTTCCCTCCAGCCTCTTACCAACCCAACCCTCATTCAACACCCCCGATCCCGGCAACAACGACAGTTTCATCCACAACTAACAATGACAGCAAGATCGAAGGCGTGGTGGGGAAAAGAGAAGGCGGTGACCTCCTGGGCCAAATTGGAGGCAGCAATATCAACACCATTTCTCACATACCAGATCGAAATTTGAAGCATGTTCCTTGGTCTTCTGAAACTTTTTGTTTCTGCCATTTGGGCTTAAATCTAAGAGAGTAATTGCGGTTTGCTGAAGGACAAGAGCCGAAGGAGGTGATGGAACACAATTGGGAAGAAGAGATTGGCATGTGGTGTCCAATCAAGCATATGTGATATGGGAAATCTGTTGTTGATGATGATGTAGAGTTCAGAGGGGGAGATTTTTTGTCCCTCTTATGTTAGTTAAAATGATGTTATTTATCCAGAATGTAGGGTTGCTTTTTAGTGTAGATAGATATATGGAAGATTTAAGGGCAAATCTGAATGTAATGGATTTTCACCCACCTCTGATGAAGCTATAAAAAGGGGACGATATTGGGGTTTTTTTTATTTCTCCTTTAATTTATGATTAAGCAATGTATTGATGGGGTTCTGGGATGTGGAAGGAAGCAGCGCGGAGGTTGCAATGAGTATCAACAATGGAGTTTTTATTAGTTTAATGATGGAGTTTAGATTTGTTGATGATGATGATGGTGGAGAAGAGGATGGGAGGGAGTTTCAAAGTGAGACCCCATTTTCTTTCATAGGAGGGGTATTTTTGTGTGAGGGGCATTTTGGCACTCTCAATCTGTAATTGATGGACGTTTAGTTAGTTTTTGACAGTTGTGTCATTTTGCTCGCTTTTGTAATTTTGCATCTAAATTTTTTTTTATAGTGGTAGTACACTTTTAAGGAAAGTTAACCTGTTTGTTTAAGATGATATTTGTCTCCACCTTTTTAACCTTCAGATTGAGATTTTAAATAAAAAGTAATTTCAAAGCTAACATATTAACTTTAATTTTTAAAAAATATTTTCCAATTCAACCCGCGAGAGAGGCACATACACCTGTTTTTATTCGAGGCCGTTTGGATTGAGGGTGACAAAATTAACTTTTGATGATAATGACTTCAAAAAAAAAATTATTTATTAGAAGTGATTTAAGTTTTGATTGTGAGTAAAAGAAATAACTTACTAAAGGTATGAGAAGTGACTTGTGTTTAGATTGGGGGTAGGAAAATTAACTTTTTTCAATAAGTAGCTTCTAGTAACTTCTTAAAATAAAGAGCTTTTTTTAAAAAGCCCTGTGACTCTTCTTTAGTATCCAAACACCCTTAAAATAATAAGTTACTTTTTTTTTAGATGAGAAGCTCCTTATAGCAGCTATCAAACAGCCCCTCAATGTGCCATGTATATTAGATCAGTGTTCCATAAAATATCATCATTTATAGATTTTTCTATTTCATTATTATTTTCTATTTGAAAATATTTAAAACAATACTTTTAATAATTATGAGTGTGTTTGGGATGTCAATTTTGGGCAAATAAGTCCGTTTATGGGAAAATTGGACTTACGATATTGGACTGGTGTAATATACGTGTTTGATAAAAAAAAATGAGTTCACTCATCTTATTTAACTTATTGGTCTTATTACAATAAGTAGAAAAGGGTTGCTTATTTTCAACTTGTAACCGTTAGATGCAATTAATGCCATTTAAACCAAAACACCCACCCGTTTAAAGGCTTAACTTTCTCCATCACGACCGAAATTTGCTTTGCCTCTAGCAATGACGATCCTCTCAAGAACAACCGTGCTCGCCACCGTGGCTGGCAGCTGCTGCGGCGATCCCGTGTCTCAAGCTTCGGTGGAGTCTTCTGTAGAGAGGTGGGGGGCCGATCTACACATGCACAGTCGATTGGAGGCCGATCAACAACGTTTGCGTGAGATCTTACCCAGCCGACACCGTCGTGCTCAACCTTCTTCTTCTTCTTTTCTAGGTAGTGTGGTGGCGCTACTGTAGAAGTTGGTGCATTTCCCTTACCATCGGTGAAGGAGGTTGGTTGATTTTCGTTATTTCTATTGTTCCGTTGCCATCTGTGAAACAGACCCATGATTAACTCTTTCATCACTACATCCCTGATTTCGAATAGTGTGGCAACTTAAAATTTTTTTTTTGGGTTTAGGGGCATTGTGAATTCATTCGGTGGACATTCTAAGCTCAAGGAGATCCAGAAAGAACTCATAGGAGGAGACATTTCATCACCTGATCTATTCTTAATTGTGTGTGAGTGAGCTCTGTTTTTGAATTTGTAGTTCCAAAGAATATGGGTTACAGACTTTTTTTATATATTTTCTTTCAATACACTGCCCCTGTTCTGAAGGCATATTGGCTCACTGATCTTTAATCTGTTGTCACTAGTTACTGTGGGTGAGCATTGGGTTCTCGCTGATTTTGTTAACATTGATTTGGTCTTTGCATTTGTAGTCAGTGTAGTCATGGATAAGATGCACACATCGTGTTTCATATGTTACTCACCTGTATTACATATCTGTTTGTGTTTTACATATTTGTTTTGCCGAATTGATGAGTACGGAAATTTTGCTTGATTGAAAGTCCATGTGTTTTACATATCTGTTTTGCTTTCCCTCCTTGATTCATACTCATTTTGGTGAACAAGTGGA
>JBAGKO010000002.1:12386550-12399190 GCA_037177275.1 Acacia concinna | reverse complement strand
ATTTTATGGCCTTATATTTTGTTTTAATTTTCTTTTAATATTAAAATGTTTATAAATTAAAAAAAGGGTGCACACTTATGAAGAAAGAGAATCATTCATATCCATATGAAGAAAGAGAAAATTTACTCTAATAATTGTCTCAAAAGTAACAATTTTTCTCTTTTCCAAAACTATGGTTTGTAACCATGATTTTAAGCAAACCATGAATATAAATTAAGTTGAGGTGTTTGGTAAAATTGTATGAAACCATGGTTTGGCTCAAACCATAGTTACAAACCATACACCCAAACATACAAGGGTCCTTTCAAACCAAAACAGACGCTTAAAACAAAAATCAATAAAACCTTATAGTACAATTTAAGGCCACCACCTCTTGTACAACAAACTAGACTCTTCCCTTAGCTCTTCCTTACTTCGTCTTTGTCAAGGTACCTTTTTTCCCCTCTCGCCATCTTACCTCCATTGTGGCTTCAAATTCGCAAATTTTTTCACGGACGTTTCTCATCCCGTGTTTCGAACGTAATACTGCGTGTAGTCGAGAATGTACTGAATTCTCTTAATATAGTTGGTTGGAGTTGATTCTCAGTCAACAAAGAAGAAATTTTAAAGGTATTCTGAATCAAATTTGAGGATTCGGTTTCGTTGAAGGTCTACTGGTTAGTTTGTCTTATTTTTCTCTTTGTTGTGAACCCGGAGTATCTTGGTTTTCCGATACCACTGTTATTTGGGTCGTTCAATATGTCAGAAGACATCGTTTCCGAGCGCTCTTTATTTGGGGGCAAATTGTCAAGCACGTTTCCTCAACGGTTCCAGGTCCGTTCATTGCTCCTTTTTTTTTTTTTTTAAAAAAAAACATTTATATTGACACGAATCTTCAACGATACTATGTAAATTTTGTTGTGATGTTATGAGTTATCTTTGTACAGGATCTTAGTGACATTCGAGAAGTCCCCGATCATCAGGTTTGTTGTATTATCTTTGTTTTTGCTAAGCATACAAGTCATTCTTTTCTGTTTGCAAGTTTTCCCCGTAATCAAATGCTAGTCCTTCTACTGATTTTTGATAGTGCTTTACAGGAGGCATTTGCAGACCCTAGCCGAGATGAAAGTTTGATCTTTGAACTTTTAGAATTCAAGCATGACGTTGCTGATAATGGGAGTGCTACATGGTTTCTTCAAGACCTTGCTACTGAGCAGAATGCCGAAGGAAGTGTGGTATAGAATTATTTCCTTTGATTTCCATAAATTATAGGATCAGTTAAATGTCAGCCCATTGCGGATACAGTACCTTATTTTTACTCCCTTCAATGTATCAAAGCATAGTTCATACCTAAAGCTAATACTCAATAGTCACGTGACAAAGATTTTTAATGTTTTAGCACAGGCTATGTAATTATCTACATAACCATATGTTGGATATTTTGTTTTTTTCAGTCTTTTGCTTTTCCTGAATGTCTTCTCTGTTTACTAGGAGGTTGTGTTAGTCATTGCCCTTTTTAAGACTCATTTTGCTACTTAAAATAGTGCAGTACTCCCTCCATCCCAAAATATAAAAGACATTTGAGGAATGTCTTGCACTTTAATTCTTTTTTCTCAGTTTTGCCTTTATTCAATACCAATGTATTAATGCTTGTGTTGACCATAAAAATTATCATTCCCAATGAGAGAAGAGAGGGGTAGGGAAAGAGAGAGTGGTGGACTTTAATGAGGGTATTCCTTCTCTTGTTTCATATCTTGTATTCCTTCTCTTGTTTCATATCTTGTCATTAATAAGGGTATTTTAATAAAAATGAGGACCGATTCTGACATACTTATTGTTTTTAACCATAACTTCGAATCAAGAGATTCAGTTAAATGTCTCTTATATTTTGGGCGGAGGAAATATTATTTATTGTTGCTTTTTAGGTAGAACGTGCATGGCACCTGGCAATGCTAATTTATAACATGGTGTTGTTCATTGTTTCAAGTGATCTTTCTTTAAAATCTGAGTGATTTGATTCAATGGAGGAATTTTTATACTTCATGCGTCCCATGTGTGTTTCCCAGCAATGGGAAGGGTCTTGAATAAGAGAACCAGTGCCTATCATGTTAGTTCATTTAACATCTTTTTTGTTGATGATGTCTTTTTGTGTGCCATGGTCAATTGTTCCCATAAAATTTCAGGTGATTGAGCAGTCTGGAGTTTTGGAAGCTCCTGGTTTAATATACAATAATGCACCTGCTGTGGTAACTACTGCAATAGGCCAAATGGTACATCTTTCAAACCTTGTTTTTTTTTAAAAAAATTTTTTCTTCTGTAGTCCTACATTTCCAAGTCTGGCTTAAATGCAGTTTTCCCCATAAATTTCTTTTCTATGTAATATGAGCAAGCATCTTAACTCAAAACTAAGAAAGTTGAGAATAACGTGCAAGGATCTTAAACACATAATACTACAATAATCCAAAAAGGGAGAATCGCTCATATTGATAAGAATAAAACACGACAGAAAATCTAGGTCAGATAAATTAACTTCTACCCATAACCATAGCCAGGTCCTATTTTCACTCTTATTGTGCTATATGCCGATCCATTCCTTCACCCATTCAACGCATCATTCACCCCACACCAACCATTATCCCATGATCCATTGTCAATATGATGCTCTATAAATGTTTTCCCTTGCAAATTCACCTTGTCCTCAGGGCAGGACATTGGGAACCAGTCGCATATTCTTCCCAACTTTTCTCTTACATTAGGTGCTCCTTCCATGGAATTAATAATTTGAATGACGGACCAGATGGTTGTTTATGTGCAACTCCTTGCAACTTATATCTTTGTTTATTCTAGAAAACCATCCTTATGTGGTTTCAATTATTGATTCCCTTGTCCAAACGAACTTGGCTCCCAGCCTACTAGTAATGAGTCGTAAAAGGTAGAATGGAGGTGGCTGTGCAGTGTGTGCAATGGCCACTGTTTGGGTCAGATACACTTGTTCATGACGCTAGAGAGCTTGACAAAAAAATCTAATCACTTGAATTGGTCACAAGGAAGAATTAAGCTGAGATTGTGATGTTGAATTTGGAGCGTTTGAGTGGACAAGATCTTGAATCCCGACTCTGGTCCTAAACTCACTGCCTTATGGCCCTTGTTGATGTCATCTAATAAAAGTTTCATGGTTGACATTGATGCTAGTTGAGGAGTGTGAGATATTGTCCCGCCTGGAGGGATTTTTGAAACATCTGCTTCCTTCTTATTTCTTAGCCTTTGGTAGCACTTCTTCTTCATTTGTGATTGCCCTTATAAAGAGTGGACTGGTATTGCTACAGTCACGTCTCAACTTCTCCTGGAGTGATTTTAGCGCCTTCTGTCTCTGATACAGGCTCAATTGTCTTTGGTCTGTCATTGGGAATCTCCATTAGCAAGCAGGAGCTCATGTTGGACCCTTTATCATGACATGTTTGGTGTTAAAAGTTTTAGGGGTATGCGGCAGTTATTTGGATGGTAGACTATAACGGGTTTGATATTGCTAGTAACACTTGCGAGACTGGTCCACTAGAGGAAGAAATGCAAGTGTCTCGTGCATTCCAGCTATTAGTGTTGGACTTCACTTGAGATGTCCAATTGCAGACTTGCGATATGGAAATAGGCAATGGACTGCAGTTCTTTAAGCTGTTTGTTTGGCCTTAATAATATTGGCGCTGATCTAGTTTGGGCTTTTAGTGTTGCAATATCAGTTACTAAATCAACATGAATAGTAAGGCAAGATGAGACATAAGATGATTGTTTCAATTCCTAATCAGCTGAGAGGAATTGTATGATGGACCCCCCGCCCCCGGGGGGGCGGGGGACGAGTACTTTTGATTTCCTCCTACCCTTCACTCTAGTTATAAGGATAAAACACATTGCAGAAAATGCAAATAAAATAAATTTACTCCTATCCACTATCCTAATGCGGTTCATGCTCACTCTTCACCCATTCAACACGCTATTCACCTCACTTCAGATATTAGCCCGTGATCTCTCGTTTACATTCATCATTTTGTTTTGAGATTCTGCTGACCACCCATCCATTTCTTAGTATAAATTAAGAATTTAATATCTTGCCTTTTAAAATTTTGATCGAAGGATGAGTATATTTCCTGCCACTTTTCTGTGGGCTTAACTGGTGCCATTACTCTATACCTATAGATAGACTAAGATACTAAATAGGGTCAAACTTTTCAATTGCTCATTTTCCCATGAACTAGTGTTATCGAATTATAATGTTTTTTTTTTTTTAATATTAGAAAGCTGAAAGTCTTGATTTAGGGGCACAGAAGTACAACTCTAGAATCGGAACAATTCTTTTTTATTGCATTGGAGAGCAGATGAACTCTGGCGACTTACCACTTCCCATTTCTTTGCCTTCACATTGATTTTGCTTGCAATAGACATTGTCTTCAAGAAGATTTTCTCTCTTGTCAGACATGTTTTCTTATGAAGATGTACAAGTAGCCAAAAACATTCTTTACATTTTTTGTGAAGGATAATTGGTTCTATTTTTTTTTTTCAGTTTCTCATACTTTCCAAATGCAATATTCTGTGAGAATTTGCATTTTATTTTATGTTAAAATCTCTCAAAGGTAAAAATGGGATCTTAATAGAAGTTGCTTTTTTTACTTTGTCATTAGCAGCCATTTTTTTGCTCATTAAATTCTGAATGAAAAACAATAATGCCTTTAGTATCTCCATGCTCGCTGTTTTGGTGAGAGCTTGATACCCTTTTATGTTTCCCGTTCACTCATCCTCATCATGTGTTGCCATTGTTAGGCAATCTCTAAAGGACGGCAAGGAAGGGAGGCACAAAATATTGTGAAAGTATGGTTTTCTTTTGCTTGCTTGGACTGTTCAAGAACGTTGCCAGTGGCGATTTGACATGGTTCCCTTTCTTCAGGTGTATTTAGCTAATCTGCGTCTTAAGGGAGTTGGCACTGATGTTTTAATCACTGCATACGAGCCCATTGTTATAAAGTAAGTATGAGGAATATTTTTTTAACCAATAAGGCAATAAACTACACAAATAATTCCCTTGCTACTGGATTCCATATTTGTATTGTTGAATACATATGGTAAGTTGAGTTGAACTATGGATTGCCTTTAGTGCTAGTGGGTAACATCTGCTATTCAGTATTTCCCTTGTTTGTCCTTCAAAAAGCAATTGAATTGTTTAGTTGGGTTTACCATATGGTTCACTTAAGTGGAAGAGAAGCCATAGTAATTGAAGAAATGGCTGATTATTTACAATTTCTCCCCTTTCTTGTGACTGTGTGAAAGCTTTTAAGTATCCAAGACGCTTATGCATTACTTTTTTTGCCACAGTCCCTTAAGTGAAAGTGCTGGCACAGTTGGTGCCGGCTTAGCTGTTCCCGCTGTGCAAGTAGGATGCTTACCCATGGCTGAGGTCTTCAAACACGCTGTTGAAAGCTTCAAGGTTTATGACTGGGGTCTTTTTGGTGTATGATCCTGGGTTTTGTTAGGTTTTGAGACTGTAGGAATATAGTTACAGGACTAAACATTTAGGTTCTACTGCCAATATGGTTCCTATAAATCCCTTATTGGTTTTCTTTTAGCCCCTTCTTATTTAAATGGATATTATATCATAGTGGTAACTTTGAAAGTAATTGTAGCTCTTCTTTATTGATTTTGCTGTCTTTTGAAACACAGCCAACTGGTTTGTGCATGATAGTAGGTGTATTATTGAATGTTCATAGACAACACGAGTCCCTGCTATGAACAGGGCATTATTTTGCATGTCCTTTTGTTTCTTGTGTAAACATATCATATTTTGGCCTTAAAAAGGGTGAAATAAATTATAAGACAAGCACTGTCTCTTGACGTAAATGATGTTGCCATTTGCAAATCATGCTCCTTGAACTGTATAACTCACACATATAGCTCATCTTTGTATATATCTCTCAGTTGAGAACATAAATTGGACCTGTCTCCCCTGAAAGGTGCGTCTCTACTGTGAGTTGACAGAGGCATCTTTGTATACACTCAGATTCCAGTGAGTAGCATCACTTGTGGCTCAGGAAATGTGTCACATGAAAATAGTAACTTTTGTCCTGTAAGTTCAGCTTGAATAAGTTTATCAATCAGTTTTTGTTTGGTAATAAGTGTTTAGATGAGTTGCTTCTCAAACTTATGATCAGGATAATTTGGATAAGTCTTACAACTCAAAGTCCAGCTATTTTATTTTTATTACATTTTTATTTGGGACAAGTACAATTACATATTCACATATCCTGCTGGTTTACGACCTCTCGATGAGAGGATTTACCTGCCATTATGACAACCTATTGCAGGATAATTTTCAAGGAGAATTACTATATAGTCCCACATAATCAGGTTAATAACTAAAAAAACTCTCTGAATCATCAATATATCATGAATTAGTATCATTTCCTATATTTGATATCGTCATTGCTGGCTACTCACTTATTGTGACTCTTTTTAATGATTAGATTATGTACACAGGACTCCACACTAATTCTCCCTAAAAATTTTTTTATACATGAATACAAAGAGATTGTTATGCATGGGAAATTCTCTCTTTTAGGGAACCAAATTTTCAATGGAAGGACTGTGCCAAGTGATAAGTGACTACAGGTCGAAGCAACTGCTGCAAGTGGCCTATCCACTGAAGAAGAGTCAAACCACGTGGCAATAGGCACTCAAACAGGTTTGAAAAATCATGCATTGTGTGGGGCCAACCATCCCCCCAAAAAAAAAAAACCCGAGGATATGGGTGTCTTCTGAGGACACACATGTTTTCATACATAGTGACTGCTAGGAAAGCTGCTGGAAATTATTGGTAAGCAATCAACATCAAATCATTGCTCAATCTTTAACAGACAGTTATTGCCATTATCCCACAGGTTTTAAACATAATACTGTTTCCCTAAAATTTAAAAATATAAACCAATTTAATTCTGCTTTGATTCTGTAGATCAGCCATAGAAAAACTTAGACATGATATATATATATATATATGTATGTATAGCTGTCCACAATAGACCAATCAGTTTCATGACTCATTATCAGGAACAGTAACTTTATCTTTGAAAAAAAAGAAAAAAAGAAACTTTATGCAGATTGAATGAACTTAACTCGCCCATGCCGACCTGCTCTGTTAATGGGAAGCTTCTTATTTTTCTGTCCATTTCTCGAATGTTCCCATCTTCTCTTCACTTTGGTCAGAAAAGATACAATTTTTATGCAATTTTTTTTTAGTGTCTATTTTCAATTTTTTTTTCAAATGAAAGAAAGATAAACATAAAAATGTTAGATACCATCCTTTTATTAGAAAGAAAGATAATAATAAATGTTTTAAAATTTTATATTTTTTTTGTCTGGTTCATAATTGAGGAAACTTGATACGCATCACCTAGTCAGACATCATAATTGACGCATTTGTTGTTATTCTGGTTTCATTAAACCAATTGATATCAATTGAGAAATGCCCCTATCATTTAGGCTAATATGGTATAATATTCAACAAGTTCAAGATTAATTTCTGGAAAATTTGGTCTTAATTTGAAGTTTTGAAATTTTGCAGGAAAAAGTTCCAAATTCTTTTGAAACTTCCAAATATCTTATATTATTGTAGCTACTCTAATTGGAGAGTTAAAATGTAAGACATATTTTACATATTTACTATTTTTAAAATTAACCATATTGATATTCTAACTATAACAAGTTGGAGATTTAGGAAAGAAATTAAAGAGGATTATTATAGTGTTTTAAATATATATATATCACGATAACTTACTCAACATCATTCATCAAATTAGTTAATTAAGTTTTATATTAAAGATGGGAGAAAATATTATTTGTAAAATGGGGGTATTGATTTGATTATGAGATTATTGAAAATGAAGGAATATGGTGTAGATAGATACATATGCCGCAAAAGAGGAAGTGAGCTGTAAAATTGTAGATATTGTGGAAAATAATGGGAAAAGGATATGACAGCTTTTGCTATTATTATTGACCACTACATATTTATCATTTAAAGTAAGATGAATAGTTTTGTCACTTTATCACCTACTCTCTCTCTCTCTCTCTCACTCACACACACACACTCTTAAAAGTACATCAACTTCACTACGTTTACAATTCAAACTCCATTGACTTAATTGGCACGCCCAAGTGAACACTTTCTTCTTCCAACCCTAATTAATGCTTCCTCCAAGTAACTCTCTTCAACTTGAAGTAACTCCCCCTTCAATTTTGGGATAGTCTATGTAAAGAGGGAGGGAGAGAGAGATAAATATAGGAGACGGGTTAAATCCTTAAAATATCCTTTTACTCACAGTTATATTTTACAAGGATAGTGCACGTGGCTATGCCTGATTTAAGAATTTAATGTAACAGATTTCCATTCAATTCAACTTTCAATGGATAAAAAAGGCACTTATCAATATTTTCTTTAGCCTTTAATATAAGATATATTTATAAAATTGATATTGGTCTTAGATATAAGACATAATTTTTGTATTTGTCAATCATTTTTTTAATTTACCCTTATCGATACTCCTTCAACAATAATCAAAAGAAAAACACAGGAGGCAATTAATCAATATGCCTATAATGTTTTAAAAAATACATGTCATATTAATTAGCTTAACTAACTTTCTTAATCTAATCAAATTAGTTAAACATGTATTATATTAAGACAAGGGAGTAATAAGGTTTGAGTAGTTTTTCTTTTTTGGTGAAATAATTAAGGGTTTATAAACCCAAGAATAAGAGAACCAGAACTGCATATGTAGTTAATTATAAAGGTTGAAGTAGCTCATGAATCCTCTATGAACAGCACTTTAATCTCAAGGAATTGGATCTAATAAGTAGAATTTCACTTAAGTGTTGGATTGAAACAAATGATATGACCTGCAAGAACAAAGAAAGGATTGACGAAGTAGGAGTATAGGCAAACGTAATAAGCTTTCTGGCAAAAAAAAGAAGAAAAAAAAGACAAACACATAGTCTTATGGTACGAAAGAAAATTGAAGAGGGGGTAATTAATTTTGAAGCAGAGAGTCGTTGCCGTGAAGAAGAGGCAAAGTCGTCATGTGTGAAATGAAGAAACCGATAAGTTTAGTGGGCGTGTCTTTGTTGAATATATTGCATTTATTGAACATTTAGAGTCACAGTATAGTAGTAAGTAAGTAGTAGTAACATAACTAATAATAACTTTCAAAAACAAAAATGTTGACTCATTTATTGAATATTGCATTTCGTACTTAACGGTGTCGGACTTGACCACGTCGACCACCTATAAGCCTACAGCTCACCACACTTTGTGGCCTGAAAGAGGCCAACATATTCATTCTGCATAATCTTCTCAGCTAATCAATACTCCATTTAGCCTCTCTTTTTTTTGTTTTTAATATATATAAAATAGTTAAAATTAATTTAAAATAATAAACATTGTTTCTTAGCATACCGTATTTATGGGGGAGGGGCAAGTAAAAGAGAGAAATAGAGTAAATATAGGTATTATCAGCCTTCTAACTAATTCAATTTATGTAATTCATGAGGGTTAAGAATAATTAAAAAAACTCATTAAATGTTCATATAACTCTTGTCAGATTCTTATAAAAAATTCAACAATTTAAATTTCAGACTCTTATAAAAAAAAATTGTGCGTGTGTGCTTCTCTCCTTCTCTCCATTGTCTTTAATTTGCAAAGGATGTCTGAGGGAAAGTTGTATGAGAGAGTAATATATATATATATATATATATATAGAGGGAGAGCACAAGAAGAACAGGTTGTACCATGAGTGCATTACTTTTAGTGCAGAGGGCTATGGGTAAAATAAAATTATAGACATTAAAAGAAGGGCCTTCCATTATTATAGTGCTCTCTCATTATGATCTACCCTGTCCTCCCACCACCTTTCTTTTTCCCTTATTTTATTTTTTAAAAAAAACAAGGAAGTTTAACTTTTTTTTTTCTTATGAATTGAACTCACTCTACAAGTTTTGATTTTTGTGTATATACATTGGTAACTTGATTGATATGGTAGGTAGTGTTTGGTAACCCCTAACTTATGTTTTACAAGCCCTTTTTCTTTTTTAAGTTGAAATAAAAATCTTTGGGAAAATTCTAAAAAAATACAAGGAAAATAAGGAAATTTCAATTCAAAGCAGCGAAATCGAGAAATTTCAAGTCAGTATTCTTATACTTTCTTATTGTGTAATTATGAAAATGCCACGGGATTTTAACAACACGAATATCTTAATTCACAATAAGAGTATCTTAGTTAACAACAATAGAAGCATTTATGTATTAGATATTTACACTGTGAATTTTTTATACTATTATTGTTAATTAAGATACTCTTGTTGTGAATTATGATATTCGTATTGTTAAAAAATCAATGGCATTTTAGTAATTACACAATAAAAAAGTACAAAAAAACTGATTTGCGATTTTCCTATTTCGTTACTTTGACTTGGAATTTCACTATTTCTCTTATCTTTTTTGGGGATTTTCCCAAAATCTTTTTACATGTTTACCTCATAAATTGTAAAAGTTATTTTTAAAAGCTAATTTAAATAGATTTAGCAAGATTTTTTTAAGCTGAAATGACTTTCATGTAGGGATCAAAACCAAATTGATATTTCCACATCGATGAAGTAAACATCATTAAGCTCATATCTAAGTCCTTAATTATTATGAAAATATAGGGATTAACATTTTGAATGACATAAAGTATATATGGATGAAAAACAGTGAAAAAGAAAAGTATAGGTGCCAAAACAAAAGTGGTAAAAAATATATAAGTTCGAGATGCTTCTATTTAATCATAAGTGATGTTAATAGCTTACTTAGTATCATTTGTCATTTTTTGCTTCCATTAGTCTTACTATATTAATCAATTATTTTCCCATTATCTCAACTCATTCTCTCCATATATAAATAAGGATATTTTAAAAAAAATAATAAGTTGCGTTTTTTACATATATTGAGAATATACATTATTCTATTTTTTATATCATATATAGGAGGAAGAATATAATTTCACTATTTCTTATAATATCCTTGTAAGACATCTTTCTAGAATACTTAATATAAGATTTTAATAAACATTAATGAAGTGTTCATAACTTATTATAAAAATGCTCTTATATATTACCCCTAGGCCTTAATTTAAGTTTGTAGTATAATGACACTATAAATTATATCTTATAACAAGAACAGAAGGTAATATATATTTCTTTTGTCAAAGCTTTCTTTTAACTGAAATTTACTATTTTTTACAACAAAACTAATTTTAACTTTTGCTTCAATTTATGTAAAGAAGTAAATAAATCCTTATAATAAAAATCGAAAAGAGCATCATTCTTCAATTTATGTTTATAACAACTCACTATAGCGACCAAGTTGGTAAATATGCACCTTGTACTTTATAAAAGACATGAATTCTCTTCTAAACATAATTATGGACCATTTTACTGTGTATCAAATAAATATTTCTATACTCAGGCCAAAAAAATAATAATAATAAAGATTTATATACATACTCTTTATGCATATAACTCAATTTTGTGACTGTTTGGATGGAATTTCAAAACCAAAGTTTTGGCCAAAACTTAAGTTTCAAAAGGAAAGTTAGGCAAACAATAACAATTATCATAAACTTAGGTTTTAACTAAAATCAAAATTTTGAAAAATTTACTTTTAAAGTTTTTTATCTTTCATCTCTCATCTTTTTTCTCTCTACTCATTTTTCTCTCTTATTCCTCTTCTGTTTTATTTTTCTATACAATTATCATAAAAGTTAACATCATTTTTAATTATTTGACTATAAAAAAATTATTATGGTAATATTTAATTTAAACATTATCATTTTATTAAAACTATGATTTTCTCTTCTTAAAAAACTATTCTGAAAAAGTTATTATATTTCTAAAATATTCTTAAAAACACAGTCCAGACGCTGGTTTAGTAAGTCTTCTAAACCAACTTGTCTAATGTTGCACCTTAGAAAAACAACAAAACGAAGACAATATTAAAATATTGAAATTTTGTTGAAGTTTGTTTTTCTTTCTTGGGATTGAGAATTGGGCAATTCCAAGCTGTCATTCCATACCTTCCTCTCCTCATTCTTTTTCGCCTTCATATCGTCAACCTTTGTATAAAAGTAATCATTTTTTTTTCTTCAACACTACTTTTTTGTACAGAATTTGTTATGGCAGATACTGATTGATGATATTTTGGGTTATCATAATATTTTTTAAAAAAATATTAATAATAATGAGTAAAAAAGCCCATGACCCTAATAATTATGAAAAAAACATGAGGGAGGTGGCGTATGGTGCAGCTAACTTAAAAAATGATTGAAAAATATAATTGCAGTAGTGAATAGTGAGATGATAAGATCTTCAAAGAACAAAGACATGTAGAAATCACACACAAGAATCGGAGTCAGATTTGGAGTTTTGAAAATGAAGATTATGAGATTGACGAAATTCAATTATTAAAAAAGGAATCTCGTTAACCACCAACATTCCCACACTATGACACTACACTAGTGCACAGAGAGAGAGAGAGAGAGAGAGAGAGAGAGAGAGAGAGAGAGAGAGAGAGAGAGAGAGAGAGAGAGAGAGAGAG
>JBAGKO010000002.1:12365524-12383839 GCA_037177275.1 Acacia concinna | reverse complement strand
AGAGAGAGAGAGAGAGAGAGAGAGAGAGAGAGAGAGAGAGAGAGAGAGAGAGAGAGAGAGAGAGAGAGAGAGAGTCACATAGGTAAGGCAGCACACCATGTGACCTACCTTTGCTCATTACACCTTTGTCATCATCACCCAAAAGTACTACTTAGTCCTTTTTTTCCTTTCTCATCACCACATTTCATTATTCATATACTCTTGTCATGACAACTAGTTATTAAGTATTTTAAGAATCTTAATCATGCATTATGATTATTTTAGAACAAAATTTATTGAAAAATCCTTATTTAAAAATTGTATTAGCCTAGAATGATCGACTTGAATTCGAGTACTAATACTTTTTGCCACATTGAAATCATGCAAAGCACAAATAATTTTTATGTATTACTTACTCTATTTCAGTTTATAAATTATTTGTACCACATTCTCTTAAAACAAAAGAAAAACGTTAAATAGATAATTTTTTTTATATTTACCTTTATTTTATGAATGATGCACATCTTCTTTTATTTTCTTTTTATCTTTCTGCATTTATATCTCTCTCTCCCCTCTCTTTATAAATCAATAAGGGTAAAATTATCAAAATCTCATTTATTACTCTACAAGTGACTTATACACTAAAATAGAGTAGAATAAAATTATATATGAGGTCATTCTGCCTAGTAAAAAAATCTATACAGAGATTGTTATCAATTTTTTCATTATTATATTAGTGCTTTTTTATACTACCTCAGTTTTAAATATAAGAACTAGTTGATTTTTTTTTTAAAAAAAAGAGTTTTTATTTTTATTATACTACCTCTCATTTTATGGATTGTAATATATGATAGCTAGCCTTTTGTAACACATTCACCCGGCCAGCATCATTTTCAATGCCATTTGGACCTTTCAAATTGTCATAAACTATATTATATATATTCACGTACATATATATATACACTCATATGAATGATAATCCTCTCTGTAAATCGTGTTTAACGAATACATCAATTAATTGATAATCATAGCTAGCCTTCTATATTAGTCCCTTTTCTTTTCCATTTTGACATGCTATATTAGTCAATTAATCATCAGCAATACAATGATTTCATCTCTCAAATCACTTGTTTATTTTGGTCACAGAATCTCGTTCTGGATGGATTAGTGGGTTGGTTAGATACGTGTTAGTAGAAGCTAGAAAAAGCATAGGACAGCAAGTGGCCCAAATGGTCATTTAAAAAAGAAGAAGAGAGATATCAGAGAGAGAGAGAGAGAGAGAGAGAGAGAGAAAAAGAAAGAGTAAAACTTGAAGATTTACTGTATATGTTTTGGAGAGAGGAAGTAAGAAAGAAGAAAATGAAATGAAATGAAATGGAGGCCAAGTTAATTAGGGTTTTCAGAGTGGGAACGTGACGATGTCGAGGGGTCCATATACAACGCAAGAGAGACAGCACTAATTGCCTCTGTTTTACAAAACAAAAACCCGTACGTACGTCCTTTGGTTAAATGCTAAGTGGTTCAAATTAGCTTCTGGCTCAAAACCTATATATATATATATATATTACCTATATATATATATATAATCACTTCAATACACACACACACACAAACACGTGTGTGTCTCTCTCTAAGTAATTAGGAATCCCCCACCTCACCTGAACTCGTTAATTCTATAATCTACCTATAGTTAGCTAAAATCAAGAAAATTTCACCTATTTTCTTTTTCTCGATACTCAATGTAGTATATGTACCACTCAAAGTATCCCCTATTTATTACACATATATATTATAAGATAATTTCTATTAAGGGTATTTTAGTGCATATGATTAAATAGGGTGTTTTATGAAAGCCAACACACATTTATTATAAATATAATAATAAAATATCTATTTTCTTTTTCTTTTTCTTTTTCTTGGGATTTATTCAACAGTATTGACAATGAACTAGTTTTATTTTCAATTGGTTAAGATAGAACAGCACACAGGCAGCAGATCTAAGTATTGGCACAGTTGTGACTTATTAAGTGACTGATTTTTTTAATTATCCGCAAAGTAGTTATTTTGGAAAACCAGAAGGAGTATTAATTATTATTATTATTTTTTTTAGAATTATGCGGAATGCTTTATAGTATATTGAAACATTTGAGTTTTACCACCAAAATAAAAAACATGACTTATATTTATAATGGGGGACTACAAAAAACAAAAATTCACTGTCATTGTCGAGTCCAGCACGATGTTACAGTGACGCGCCCACCCTATATATTTCATTCCCACTATAATTATTATCCATCCAACTCTTTATTCATAAAATACACATAATTAATTTTCTCTCTAAAGTTCAAAATTCAAAAAACCAATCATATCAAATCAAGCCTTAAATTAATACAAAAAATTATCATTTTCAAATTGTATCAATCACACATGCATATTCATCATATTTATCAACAGCGATTTTTTAGTGGCCTTAATTGATTAATTAATTAATCACACAAATCATCAACTTTCCAAGTTAATTAATTAATAATGATTATAGATATGTGTGTGTTTGTGATCATTATTAATTAGGCATGTTGGTTGGTGAAATGTAATTGTACTATGCCATTTTGCTTGGCTGTGTCGTGTTATTTCCAATTTATTTTGTTCGCTTTTAAGTCACACTTTGTCCCTTTGGTCACATGGCCTTACATGTGCCATGCTTCTTATATGAATGTGAGAGCTAGTGGTGTAGTTTAAATGATTGCACAATTTTTAGCACGAAATTTATATATATATATATATGGGACTATATACACACAGAGAAATAATTAATCAGGATTAATTCGTTAATCAAACTCAATCCTCTTATTATTAGTTTGTTATGATGCAGGCCATGGGCTTTCCTTAATTAATTAGGATGTTTGTTCATCATTGCACAAAGGAAAAACATTGTGTTCATCATAAGAATAATAATATCCAAACAAGAAAAACTATAAAAAAGGAATAATATTTTGAAAATTTGCAAATAAAAGATGGATATTCGGGTCAAAACTGAGATTTAAGCCAGCTGGTGTAAATTTTAAATGTGTAGTGCAACTTTAAGTGCACATGCTATATACATCTTCGCATCATATATTGTGCTATAATTGCTAGATCCCTCTTTAATTTTTTTACCACTTTAGGATATTGTAAAGTATTGTTATATAAAAAATCATATTATAAAGTATTGTACTCCCTCCAGTCTTAATTATAAAACCTAACTAATTTTTTTAGAGAAGTTAAAGAAACAAAATAAGTTACTTAATTATATCATATATTATGTTTTGTTACATTATATATTAATTCATAAGTTAAAGAAAATAATTAAAAAAAAAAGATAAAATTTTAATGCTTTAAAATAATATAATTAACTTTTTTAAAATATCCTAAAAAAGTTAATTAGGTCTTATAATTAGGACCGGATGTAGTATGTGGGGAGACTTGGAGAGGATATACTATAAATTTCAACAGACATTCAAAACCTTTACACACTCCTACTTTCATCATGTTTAATGTAATTTTAGGTTTAGTTGATTCTATATGTATGAGTTAGATAACTAATTTATATATATACACACACACACACTAAAAAAAGTAGTAACACTTGTTTTACTTGTAATAAATGTGTGTGAGTTTTTTTTTTTTTTAAAAAATACCCTATTAAACTTTCTCCCTCATTGATAAAAATTCCCAATTGGAACATATTTTGGGGGAAAAAAGGTATAATTTTGATAGACAGAGTGGATTGAGACTGATGCTTAAAATTAAAATGAATTCCTCAAATATGTCCTTATTTATGGGTGGGTAAATGAGGAAAAGGTCAGAAAAATAATGAAAGAAAATGTATGGAAAAATATGATGTAATGAAAGAGAATCTACAAATCAATGGGAAAAAACATTTATTATCCGGACAAAACTAAAAACCTTATAAAAAGGGATGGGCCATTTCAAAAAAGATACTTTTTTTTTTCACCACAAAAAAGAGGACTTTGTAAGTAGGGATTGGAGGGGTTAAATTTTTTCGCATCAATTACTATATCTTGACCACAAAAAAGGGGAATTGTGTAGAGATCCTGAATAAGAGAATATACATTAAAAAAATTTTGAAATAAAAAAAATTACTATCAGATCCCAGTTAACAACCCCATGTGTTGCGATTGGGTTGTCATTAATAACTCTCAGAGCATCATTGACAACTTTACAGGACCTAATATTAATTTTTTTTTATTTCGAGACCTCTTTAACGTAAATTTCTTTAATCGGGACCTCAATGCAATTTTTTTAAAAAAATGCATATTAATTTTTTGGACAAAATATATAACCACCTTTTGTAAGAAAAAATGTTACTTATAAAAAAAATTAGAGGGAGTAAACACTGACATAATACTCATTTTACTTACAATTTTAAGTTACACACCAAAATTTACCATATATGCACTATTATACTTCTAAGTTATAAGGTCATTAGTTACACACAGGTAGATACTCTTCAATCTCACTCACCCTCCCCCATTTATAATACACGTGGGATTAAAAAAAGAGAGTATATCGTGGAACAATATAATACAGTGGTGTAAAAGTAAAAGGAAGACTTTCACCAAAAAAATAAAAAGTAAAAGGAAGATTAAAATTGATGATAGTAGTTAAAAAAAGTCCAAAATTAAAATTATAAAGTGATAGAGGCTCATACATTTGCATAGAAGCCTTTTGTAGAAGTGTTGATGGTGATGAATGATATAAACAGGAACGCACGTGGAGTCTGATTCAAGCCACCCAATCCAATTTTATTTACACACTTTTTATTACTACTATATATATCACCCTGTTTTTTCTTGCGAAAATCTTAAAAAAAGATAAAGAAAATAGAAAAATCCTAATTTAGAGCAATAAAATTCAAAAATCCCAAATAAGTTATTTTATACTTTGTTCTGTGAAATTATGAAAATATCACTAGATTTTAATAACACAAATATCTTAATTTACAACAAAAGTGTCTTAATTCACAACAACTCATAGCTAAAAATACACAATATCTAAGTACCTATATCGTTGTTAATTGAGATATTCTAGTTATGAATTAAGATACTCGTGTTGTTAAAATCCAGTAGCATTTTCGTAATTTCACCAAAAAACGTATAAAATGACTGATTTGAGATTTTTGGATTTTGTTGCTTTAAATTGGGATTTCTCTATTTCCCTTGTTTTTTTTTTTGGAATTTTCCCTTCTTTCTTGCTCTCTGTTTTTTTTTAAATCTTTTTATTAATTTATAATTCCTTCCCTCCTTAACCTTTATACACACACATACATTTCCATTAATATATATATATATATATAGGCGCACACACACCCTTTTAATTTGACACCGTATATATCATCATTACTTTATTTACCTTTCATATATCACGTTTTATTCGCGAAAATCTACCTTGACATTGACAATATGAAAATATTACACGCACTCATTTATTAATTCTTTAAAAAAGTCGATGATATTTGAACTTTATTTTTTTTCAATATTTTTTCATTTAAAAAGCAGTACTATGTTACGACTTTAAAAAACGGCATATGGTTTCCCAAATTACCACCATGAATTAAGGGGCCAAAAAAACAAAGACATTTTGTAGTGGGTCCAGATTAATATCAATCATCATGAAAATATTAATAAAAATTGCAAGAATCCTATAATAAGAATTAGTCTGTGATTCCAAATGTATTTATATGGGAGTCTGAACTCTGAAGGCCAAATAAATATATAGGAGTCTGTAGTGAAAATTTTACACGAACAAAAAAAATCTTGCATGTATTCTTTTTTAATAATTTTTAAGTTTTATCTAGTGCCTTTCTATTATTAAATTATTTGAACAACCAACTACATTGGTCTTGAGGTTTGACTTCTTCTGCTAACTTGTCTCCCTGAAACTCAAATATGGATTTACAGTAGTTTTACACTGCTAAACCAATTATGTATTGATAATATATGCATGGCTATATAGTTCATGAGCATATGTATGTACACGTATGCATGTATGTATGTTAATTTAAATATTCTTTTTTTTTTTGGCATTGAGCATGATATTGTTAAGGGTAAAGGGTCAATTTTGTCATGGAAGTATATCCAGAGAGACGAATTTGCTATGGAAGTTTCGTAAGGGATAGATTTGCTATGGAAGTATCAGAAATGGGGCGGATTTGCCTCTACCGTTAGTTAACTAAATATGTTGAGTTGGCAGTCCACATGTCATCCACTTTATTTTATTAAGCTGAAAATTTGTCCCTGACTTTTTAAATCTATTACTTTTGACCGTTAATTAAACAAATATGATGAACTGCAGTCCACATATTATCTAATTTATTTTTATTAAAGTAGAAATTTGTCTCAGAAGTTCATCTGACATCTAACTTATCTTTTTTAAAAGTTAAATTTAAAAGTTCCGAGATAAATGTTTTTCTTAATAAAAATATAGTGGATAGCCTGTGAACTGTTAGCTTAACATATTTAGTCAGCTAACAGTCAACTAATGATAGGGGCAAACTTCCATAACAAACACACTCCTTTAAACATACTTCTATGATAAATTTGGATCTTTGCTCTATTGTTAAAAATCTTGCACGAAGGATTAAAAATAATTAAATTCTCCCCAAATAAAGAACATGTAATATAATAATGAGCCTTTTCCTTTATTTTGCTTGCTTTTCCAAATTATAGGATGACCCCTTATTATTCCCACTCATTATTGTTGTTGCTTAAAGCTTGTCATCCTCATCCCCTCACTCTCTCTCTCTCTCTCTATAGACTTTTAGAGAGAGACTCACAACTCATCAGCAGCCACCAGCCAGCTCGTTCCCATCACAGAGGAATTTCCATGCTCCACAAACAAGATATATCCCAGAAACACAGACCCACTTAGCCCACTCACTATTTCTGTTACCCACCCAGATTTTTTTAAAAATAATTTTTTATATTTATATAATTATTTGAAAATATCCTCCTTTCTCTTCTTCAGCTTTTTGTATATTTTCAGATCGTATGATCATGGAGGAAGCAGATCATTCTAATGGGATCCGCAGACCTAATTTCCCACTGCAACTTTTGGAGAAGAAAAATGGTGAACAGCGACAGGATGATGACGGTGATGGTGATGCAGTTGCAGGGAAAGCTTGTTTTGCTGACCCGACCCGACCCAATAGTAACCTCCAGCTCGCCGACCAATCCAAGAAGCCGCCCAAGCGCGCCTCTACTAAGGACAGGCACACCAAAGTGGAAGGTCGCGGCCGTCGGATCCGTATGCCGGCGGCTTGTGCTGCCAGAGTTTTTCAGCTGACCAGGGAGCTTGGTCATAAGTCTGACGGCGAGACCATCGAGTGGCTTCTCCAGCAGGCAGAACCCGCGGTGATCGCCGCCACCGGGACTGGGACCATTCCCGCCAATTTCACTTCCCTTAACATCTCGCTCCGCAGCTCCGGGTCGACTGTGTCGGCGCCGTCGCAATACTTTAGGGGTAATAGTTATAGCAATTACTTCAGTCCCAGCTTGTTTTCTTCGTCGTTGCAGTTGAGAAACGCGGTCGCCGCCGATGATTCCAGAAGGATCTTGTTTCCCGCGGGAGTCCCTTCCTCCGAGAATTCTTCGATGAATAATAATTTCAGTTCTGCGAGCAATGTGAATGCCATGTTACAACTATCAAAGCAAGAGCTCAGGGAAGAAACTACTGGCGGCGGTGGCGGCCTTGTATCAACGACGACAACAGAAACCGAAGGAAGTTTAGGGAAAAAGAGGCGGTCATCGCCAGAACAGGAACTACCGTCGAATAATCAGATGGGCAGTTACTTGTTACAATCCAGCACAGGCTCAATTCCGGCGAGTCATTCATCAGTTCCGGCGACGTTTTGGATGGTAAGTAGCCCCGCCGGCAACAACCAATCCATAGGCAGCACTGGTGGCGGAGGCAACGGCAACGGCGGAAGCAGTAGTGGCGGCAGCGGCGATCCCATATGGGCAATTCCTTCAGTTGGTAATTACAGTAACATGTATAGAGGAGCCATGTCTAGCAATGGGATTCACTTCATGAATTTTGGTTCTCCAATGGCTCTGATGGGCGGAGCTCAATTAGGAGGTACAGTGATGAATGAAAGCAACTTAGGCATGCTTGCTGCCCTCAATGCATACAGGCAGATCCCGGCGAGCTGCGTTTCAGAGTCTCCGGCGATCACCGGGCACGGAGGAGGAGGTGAGCAATGATAATGAAGATCATCATCCAATAGTAACAGGTGTATGAATTCATATATATATATATATATATATTAGCTTTTCCCTGATCTTCTCCTACTTATCAGTTATCACAACTAGTCTTCCACTATATATATTGGTTTCCGAGCCTATATATATAATTAAATCTCTATTATGTCCATTTGCAAGTACAGCCGCAAGTTTGTTTGCTTTAATATTCGATTTTGGTGTGTGACAGAGAATGGTATTAGGGTTTGAGAAGAAACTTGCATACATATTTTAAGTTTTTAACAACTATCTGCTTTGCTCACCAAGCTTTTTTTTTCTCTTCCCAGAGTGATTTGATTTAATTCATTGCTTTTTTCTGTCTCTCAATGCACTATATATACATAACTGTTCTCGTTTTGTCAAGCAAGCGCGCGCGCGCGCACATATATATATATCTGACAGAAGCATAGTTATAATACTAGTATATTATATTCTGCAGAAGAAATATCGAAGTTCATAAGAAGATATATATCAGCGTGTTTTTTTTTGCTCTGTAGACTAAATTTATATATACATTATGAAGAGGCTAGGGCGCTTGCAATAATAATATAGGTTGGTAGTGGAAGGGTTTAGTTTATAATCCTTTGGACCACACAGTATCTGGCATTTTCACTAGATCTTATTGCTAGTTATCCAAGCAACTGGCTAATCTAAGTTGAGGCTTTGCAATTAGAATACCTCTCCCCAAAGTTTTTAATAAATAAAGTGGGATTCTAACTGAGTTTACCGACTTTATAGTGTAGCTAGTTTGGTGATGGATGTGTGTGTGTGTGAGGGGTGTGGGAAAACTAGTGCAGAATGAATAAGATACATATATATATATATAATGCGTATGTATGTATGTATGTAGATATAGTGGTGGTAGGTAGGTAGAGTGAGTGAATTATAATAAGGGGGTGGACTTGGGAGGTATAGGGACCAAGAGATCGAGTCGAATGATGAGCTGAGGAAGCTAAGAGAGAGGGTTTTGAAATGGAGGGATTAGGAAGTTAAGCTTATGATCAGGTGGCCTGGGTGGTGAGCCCCATGGGTTTTGGCCATATTCCCTAAACTCCATATACAAACTCTGCCTCCATTACACTGTACCCTTCCTCTTTCTCCTTCTACCCCTCATACTAACAACCATATACCAACTAGTTAGCTAAGCTTTTTGCCACATCATCACTTCATAACTATATGACTATATATATATATATAGAGAGAGAGAGAGAGGGAGAGAGAGAGAGAGGCCTGTACTGTAGGTTGCTGGTAGTATAATAACAATCCTGGTTAGATGGTCAGACTGGTGAACTGGTAAGCCGGTCATCGTCTAGTTTGTTGGGTTAAGAGTTTTAAACGAGTTGACTTGTTGTATTTTATATTCCTTTTTCTTCTTTACTAACACTATATTTGGATGAAGAGAAAATAAGAGTGGAAAGAAGACTAAGAGAAAATACTCTCAACAATAGTAAATTATTTATCATTTATGGAAGTTATTCATCTTAGTATTCTTGATCTCCCCTCTATTTTCTCCTCACTTTGCATTCCAATAAAACATAAGGTAAGAGTTTGAAATGACGTTGTCAAATTTGTGTTTTATAATGGCATTATGTTGTTAGAATACATGTAATCTGTGTTGTATACGAATGTGTCATTCTTTTATTTTAAAATATTACTCTTTTTCAGGGTTATGTATAAATATTTAATACAATCTTAATTAAATTAAATCATTTTAGCCGTTCTTAATATTGGTTTGAGTCCTGGCCAGTTCAACCATATAGTTATAGACACTAAGTCTCAACAATGATAAGTAAATCCACATATTGGAATTCAACTAATTCATCGTCATCTCAAAGTTATTGGCTACCCATCATATAAAAAGTGACGAGGTTGTGGGTGGGTGACGTCCATGCATAAAGTGCATGGCTTCGTACTAAGACAGGTTGACCTAGAGGAGAAGGAAGACAAAGGTAACAAGAGATATGTGCTATATATATATATATATTAGCTATACCTATCACTTAGCTTGCACCACTATATATATATATATATATGTATATGTCTTTCTTATGGAAAGCGTAACTTTTTCACTGTTATATGATTTTCTCTTCTTTCTTTCTTTCTTTTTTTCTTTTTAATTCTCTCTTAATTAGTCTCTGTCTTCAAATAAACTTCATTATCATCATCGACACGATTTGACGGTGGCCAAATCTTTTCACCAACAATTTTATATATAAAATTCAAGCGTACTCATCATCTATCTTCAATAGCCCCTATATATCTACATGCAATTTCAAAGACGCGTTTTTCAAAAGTTTTTACTATTATGGTGGCTAATTTTCAAATTATACCTTAAGTTACTGCAGTTTTCTAATATTATTTGTCTGTACATATATATATATATATAGACTTTCTTCACATCTTTTCAATTTAGGATAATGAGTGTTTATTGGTAGTGCTGGACAACTTTAATTTGTAGTGGTAATAATTAAAAAAACCAAAATATAGGTTGAAATGAAATATGAATCAGACATAATTTTGGAGGAGTACTTCTTGTGGTACGAAACAAGCATGATGGAGCCTAAAATACAATTCTTCCAACCGCACATATTCTTTTATATATAGTATTCCATCGTATATACGTTACCTACATACGTATGTATGATATATACCATATGTCTCACAACTTACAATTTCTTCATACATAAGTTGATATTAGATCCTCTTTGACATACGAGTGTAACAATAGATATCAATTAACTACTCCCTCATATATATTCTTAATATAAAATGTAATTGGAGAGTTAACGTTGGTTCTAAATATAACACATATTTTCTATATTTGTCAATTGTTTTTTAATGCATTTCTATCGATGTCCTTGAACAATAATCAGGTATAAGATAGAGAGAGATAATGAATTTTTTTTAATATAATCAAATTAAGTAAATAAAATTTATATTCAAGTTTAAAGGAAGTACTAGTATTGGTTTTCCTTGAACGGACGTTGCGCCCTCTCAGCTGCCCCTGAAAATTCATACCCTTCCCTAAAAGTTTTTGTTTTTGTGTTTATTTAAGATTGTGTAGTTTCTTTTTTAATTTGGAGTATTAATGTTAAAAAAAATCATAAAAAACTTTTAAACAACACTTTTTCTTTACCTATAATTATTAAAAGAAAAATTTTACTTAAATATCACTTAAAATTTGAAGACTCAAAAAGGCCTGTTAAAACTTTAAAAGGACCAAAAGATTATAAGGGGGAATAAAGATTTTGTAATTTTCACTAAAAAGACTAAAATACCCCATTTGATATTTTCAAAAGCAATACTATGAATCATAGTTATTCTCATTGCTGTTTTAACTATTCCCTTTATTATTTTAGTGTTAAGAACATAAATGTATTGTGACTGAATGAGTAAAGAGAATGATTAAAATAGTAACGAGCTTGACAAACTCAAGATCAGATGGGGTATTTTAGTCATCTTTTCATCGTAAATTGCAAAACCCATATTATCTTCTTTGACCCTTATGTCTTTTTTAAAGTTTTAACATGCTTTTTTTATTTTTTAAACTTATTTAAGTGATATTTTTGCATTATTAAACTGTCAATCATTTTATATATAATCTTTATGAAGAGAAAAAGTTTTAGGTCCACCTAATACCCAACCCTGGCTTAAACACAAGTAATACATATATGTGTTTAGATCCAAACATGACTCTACGTACATATCAGAATCAAATAATGATCTCTCTGATCTACTGCATAAAAATCTATCAGAACGCGAAGTGGAACCCACCATGCAGTGTTGGCTTTTGAGAGATGAAAAGATTCCTTTGCGTACATCTAGTCATCTGTATATCCATCCAACAAATCAATGTCTTGCTATCATCCCCAGGAAAATTCAGTTCAAACTATCAGCGTGTCAAACTAAACAAAAACAAATGTTTATATTTTTTTTATTTTAGAGGAATCACTAGAAAAAGAATATAATCACAAAAAAATTTCATTCAAGTGAGCGACATATGAACCCGTTAATTATTTCCCGTCCCAGAACTTATTATTGCATATGCTACTTAAGGCTTATTAAGGAATTTCTGGATGATTACATTTTGTTTACCTTGCATTATTTCCCTTTTGAGACTTTTAAAAGGAAAAAAGATAAATAAATACCTTCTAAACATTAAAAACCTTGAAAGATGACTCAAATTTAATAAACAGCAAATGATGGTCTCTGACCAAAACTCAACCGAGAATAATTAAAACTAGCCAATTTTATGCCACTTATATGTTATTTACCAAATTTAAATAATCTTTTAAAATTTTTAATATTTATGGGGTTATCTTTTTCCTTTTCAAAAGCGGCATGTAGCTTGTTGCTCGCACATATTTGTTTGTCCTCTTTGTTTTTAATAAAAGATTTGATTGGTTTTTTTATTATGAAATTAATAAAACTAAATAAATTAGTTAATATAGCGTATGACATATATAATATGTATGTCATTTTTTATTATATCAATTTATAAGTCAAATTAATTAGTTTGGGAAACAAAAAGTGAACATAAACACTATAAAGTAATTTATATAATTTTTTTTAATTTTTTTTAAAAGTCAACCGAACATAGTATGTGTGTAGTGTATATAGTCTACATCTTCAAAAAAAAAAAAAAAAAAAGGAAGAAGATGTATGAAAAAGGTGGAGAAAGGAAGGAAAAGCATTAAATTAAATATGGGGCAGTAGTGTAGGGGAGAGGGCATGCATACATACATATATATATATATATATAAAGGCCAAATCGTACAGCAGTTGGTCTTTATTCTGCACAAGATACCCATCCTTTTACGTGTCTATCTTGTTACAACCCCCTCATATACAAACACAATCCCATTAAGGATCCACAGTAACATTCATCAGAACGTGGGTCCTAACCCCATTAATATTCGCCATCATCATAATAACGATAATAATTCGTCTGATCTCTCTCTCTCTCTCTCTCTGAACCAGAACTGCAATATTACCGTATTCTGAATTCTCTACTGCTCTAACATTTTAGGTTTCCCTTCGTACGTACGTATAACCACAATCATATCTTGTGTGTGTGTGTGTGTGGCCTTCAATATGTTAATTAAATTACCAGAAGGAGTTTTCCCGTTTTATATCATTCATAATTATAATTAATCTGCAACTTATATATATAAATATATGATTCGGCTTCCATATATATATATATATATCAGTGAGGAAAAATAGTTCTGAGCTTGGTTTGGGTATATATAATGATCATAATGCAGCCAAACGAAGGTGATGGTGGTGTGTGGGGAAGAGTCAAATAATAATGGCATTTAATTTGTGGGAAAACTTATTGGAAGGGAAGGGAAGGGACCAATACTCATGAATGAATTTAGAGTTTTGTGTTTGGAATTATACATGTGCATTGATTCTTTGTTGTTTCTGTCTGTTTCCCAATTAGAAATAATGCGCAGTATCTCATTTCCCTTTCACGCATATATATACATGCACCAAATAATTATATATATATGCGTGCTCTCCTTTGGGAAATAGTGTGAAGAATCAGAGATTTACTTAGGGTGTAACATGCATGCGAGGTAGGTGCACAAGGATTTGGAGTGACTCCAATGAATTGAATTGAAGGATGTGGTGGATATATATATATATATACCCATATATATTTGGCGAAATAATCTAATTGGTTAAAAAGTGTTTAGTTTGGTTCTGTGGTTAAGGAATATTATAAAAAGAGATGTGGTAGGATGTTGAAAAATAAGGCATGTTTAAGGATTTTTAAGGGTGTTAGATTAAAATAATCTAATATATGATTCGATACTAAATATATTAAATCATGAATGACTCAGGATCATATAATACTCCCTCCAATCTTATTTATAAGGAACATTTTCTCACAAGTGTTGTCATTTTTATAAGGAATAAATTTTCTCTGTCTTCAGTTTTAAACTGGTTTTTCCATTTTTACTCTCATTACATATATGTCATTCATTATTCCTACAATAAATATAAGTGTCACCTATTATCTCTCATGCACACTTTTTCTACATAAGGGTACAATTGGAAAGAAAGGTGCAAAAGTTGAATATTTATAGCTTATAACTAACATTTTGAAGAATGTGAATTTTGCGGTCATTCCTTTCCTAGATTTCTAAGCAAACCTTCTTCAAGCCCATTAGCTAGGATACTTCAATTCACTTTTTTGTTAAACACATATTCTTCTAGTGAAGACACTCATGTTCGGGACACTGTCAATCACTAAATATTATGGTTATATAACTCGGACTAGATTGACTGGTTTGGCTTGAAAACTGGTGAACCGGTGCCTAAACGAGTCTAGTCCGATACTTAGCCCAGGGTCACTATTTAAAAAAAAATCATTTTTTTACTTTTTTTTTTAAAATTTATATTAATGACCCTAAAATCTTCCCTCTCTCACCGGTTTAGGTTTGGGTTGGCTCTGGTTTGATCCACTAACCCTTGACCCAGTAGTCCAACCGTTTCAATCACCAGTCCAAATTTCAAAACCTTGCTAAATATAGACATATCTTTAAGTGGAAATTCAAATCTTGATTTGAGGGAGAATTGCTTCTTCCACTAGACTTAACCCCTGGTGTGATACTTCAATTCACTATTGACACTTATCACTTGCCATGACACATAGAATGTGTATTTGGGCCTAACTACAGAAGGTTGTGGCCCAACTTACTTCCTCCTTGTGTACATTTGTGTTTTGGGCCTTGGATATGGTGTTTTGGTCTCCAAAAAGGCATAAACATATTTTAGCCTCTTGAATATGCATTTTTTGTTTTGGGCATTATTCCACTTAACTAATCTCATGCAAACTGAAAAATTGCCTTTTGGTTGACGAAGTTTGTTTGGTTAACATGCTTTTAGGAAACAATCAATTCTAAGGGGATCTTTCAAAATTAAAAAATTGTTGGGGTGTTTATTTTCTTCAAAAAGTCCATACATAGTAGCTCTCTCTCTTTTTTTTTTTGGAGTTCGGCTGGATATACATGATGACAAACTGATCAAAATTCAAAATGAGACTCAAGATTTTTTTTAAAAGAAAAGAAAAGAAAGAAAGAAAGAAGAAAGGGCCAGCTTTAGAAATTCTTAATGAAGACGAACACGGCAAAGATTCAGCAAATTCTTCAAGAAGCTAAGCAACGAGGTGGAAAAAGATTTTAATAAAGAGAAGGTGATTCAACCAGCAAAAAGGATAACAAGGGACAACTCACATGTTGTAAGTGGAAGAAACCTGTACATATAAAATGGGATTGTCCTCAGTTTGTGAAAAAAAAATTTACATAAATAAATAAAGCAATGAAAAGAAAAGAAAAGAAGGAAATAATATATATGCAATCTATTTAGGGTGATATATAGCTCCGATGAAAAGAATGAAGAAGAGGAAGAAACAACTATCTGTTTATTAGTCCATTTGCCTGTGACTTATCATAAGTAACTTATTTTTATAAGTAGCTTATGATAAATAATTTATAAGAATAAGTAACTTATGAGAAATTAATTATGTTTGGATAGGGGTAGCAGAAGCAACTTATAAATACAAGCCACTTGTGTTTTGATGAAATAAGTATAAAAGTGACTTATAATGAAGTTTTTTAAAAAATTTATATTTTTGTAAAAAAAAAAATTTGTTGTGTATTTGAATTATAATAATGATTTAATATTTGGAGCACAAATTTTCTCTCCTCATTGTCCCTATTAATTTTATATAAAAAAAAGCCTAAAAAATGCAAAGTACTTAATTAATTGTTCATTTTTTTAATTAGATAACCAATCCGACTATCCCTAATAAGATGGTATATAATTATTTCACGAATACAATTCATGTGTCGAACTTCTACTAAATGAGAATGTATCTTGAGATTGATGAATATGATTGTGTCATTAACACTATTTTAATAAGATATCCATTTGATAAATTATTTAGATGATTTTATTGCAAACATAATAATTTAAAATTAAATTGAAAAGTTTAGTATTAGGTGATGAATAAATCAATGTTAATAGTAAAAAAGTTTTTTGAAACTATTAAAAAAGAAGAAGAAAATGATATAGTTAGGTGGGCTGAATAGTGTTGTATATTATTGTTTTATACTTTTCTTCCTTCTTCTAGAGAGACATCCAATGGTGTCACTATTCTCTTCTTTTATGAGCTAACAACTTTCCCTACTTTTTCCATTCCAATGCTCAATAAGTCATTGGAGGGAGCTTATCTTTTTCCGCCACTTTTTCAATAAGCTCCTTAATGCTTAATGCCTCTCCCAAACACCATATTTGATGAAGTTACTTAAGTCTGTTTGCTAAAGCCGTGAAACGCTGCAAAAGGCTTGCAACAGACAGGCCCTCTGTTGTTGCTTAGGGAGGAACTGAAGAACCGTTTAGAGAAAGAGGAGGACGAATATGAATACAGACTTCCCTATAATGACTTACAAAGTGCTTATAAGTTTTGGATTAACCATATATATCTTGGTGATGATTGATGGCTATTATAGATTCATTTACACGTATTTATTGTTTTTGCTAAAAAAAGTTCAAAATGAGTTGTGTATGTCTATTCACTTTATTGTGTCTATCAGAAAAGAAAATCAAAATGCTCATCGTCAATCACTCAGTGAATGAAACTAAAACTTCACAAATCTATTGTGTCTATCAGTATAAGACATGTTACATTGTCAATAGAGGTTACAATAAATCTAAAGTGTTGATCCAATGGTCATAAAAGGAGAGAGAGGATAGAAGAGGATGGCGGACAGAAAAAGGAAAGGTCCATTTTTCCTTGTAGGTAAGAGCTTTGTGCATTAAGCAGTGCAATATAGGATTACCTTTTTTTTTTAATGTTAAATTTCTATTATTTTACTCTTAACAATTGGCAAAATGATTTAAATTTTGAAAGAATAACTTATTCTGATAATAACCAAAAGCCACCCGCACATTGATTTATTAAATTAATACTAAGCTATTTTGTAATTTTTAGGAAAAATATATTTTATTTTTTTCTAATAGGCAAAGTTAAGTTTCTTCTTATCTATTAAGGAGTAATGATTAATATATATATATATATATATAACGCCTATACATCCTATCCACCCACATCGTAAATTTCTTAAAGGGGCTTTAGTTTTAGTCATGAGACCTTTATACACATTATTAGAGATCAAACCCTAGGCTTAATACTTAAGAAACTTAGCTTGTTAAATATATTAGGCCTCATGGTTAATGCTTATAATATATAAAATTGGGGAAAATGGGTGTCTTTCTCATTTTGTACTTCGTTAAGAAGTAATTACCACAGTAAAGTGTCTGAAAATCAAAGGGTTAAAATATGCGTTTCTCCCCTAACTTTATTTCAAATTTTAGTTTAGTTCGTACACATTTTTAGACCATCAAAGTCTACACTTTTTTAGTCTGTTGGCTTTTAACACTGTCATTATCATTTAATGAAAAATGCTTATTCAACAAATTCACTTGGTGATTCTGCAATTAAATACTTATAAAAGTTTTATAAATTCTAATTTTTAATATAATCATTTTTATATTTAAACATGTTTTGTTATTGTTTAATTGATGGTCACCATTTAAATTTTTCAAATCAGCATTTTTCATTAAATAAGATCAACAATATTAAGATTAAAGGAATAAAAATACACTTGATAACCTAAAGAGATTAAGTTGAAACTTAATTTAAATTTAGAAAATCAAATGCATATTTTAATCATATTAAAAGCCTATCAACAACTTAATGCAATTATATGAGGTAGGGGTAATAACTGGAGAATCGGGACAACCTCGTTCGGTCTTATTCCAATAGCGTCAAGACTGAAATGGGCCCAACTTGAACATTATTAATATGACAGACAACATGGTTAAAAAAAAAAATAGCCACCAAATATTTGCCTATAATTAGTAGCACATAGAACATTAAAATTTTGATAAAAAAAAAAGAGCATTAAAATTATTTCTAGTAATTATGATAGGATGGTATATCTTTAAAGTTGGAGTGAACGTGTAT
>JBAGKO010000002.1:12316882-12341579 GCA_037177275.1 Acacia concinna | reverse complement strand
ATTTACTAGTTCTTGTATGACAGCGAATTTAAAAAAACCCAATTTGATCTATTGTACATTAGTGTTTTTTTGAATTGTTAACGGACTTTTTGGGATTTTACAATTTGAGAAGGTATTTAGTAGTATTTTCCCCTTAAAATATGTCCAATAAAAAGAGGGAGTGCATTTGTAAAAAAAATCGGAGGGGGGACAAAGGGAAAATTCCAAAAAAAGATAAAGGAAATAGGGAAAAGACAATTTAAAGCAACGAAATCGGAAAATCTTAAATAAATCCTTTTGTACTTTTTTTGCGTAATTACGAAAATGCCACTGGATTTTTAAGAACACGAGTATCTCAATTAACAATGTCAGCACAAACAACTTATATCGTAGTATTTAAATGTTTCTAATGTTGTTAATTTATATATTCGTGTTGTGAATTACGATATTCGTGTTGTTAAAAATTCAGTGGCATTTTCACAATTACGCAAAAAAAAGTATACAAAGACTAATTTATAATTTTTTGATTTCATTGCTTTGAATTGCCTTTTTCCTATTTCCCTTATATATTTTTTTTTGAGATTTTTCCAAAAACAAAAGCTTGAATATGGAAAGTGGGAGAAAGTTAAGCCAATACGAAGGAGGGCGTACCATAGTCCATAGGTTGTGAAGCAGGAGATAAATGTCGGAAAAGGAAAGTAATGTTTCAAATCCCATAGTTGGACTTATTTGTCCCCCTAAGTTAAGGAAAAGGACAAAAGAAGCCATCTCCATCTCAGAGATTTCGGTTTCTGACGTGGCATTTACCGGCCGAAAAACGAAATGTAGGAGCGAGCAACAAACTGTTCAGCTTCTCCCAGGTAGAGAGAGAAAAAAAGAGCGAAAACCTTACCTGAGACAACACAGAGAGAGAGAGAGAGGGAGCGGGAGGGAGAGAGAAAAGGGGGAGGGTGAGCGAGAGGCGCGCTTTAAGGCGCAAGGTATCATTCCCTGGAGCTGGGCGAATTTTGGAGTTGAGAAATCGCGGCCATTGTCTCTGAGAGTCCTTTAAAATTGGAATCCGCAGGCTCTGAAATTTTCTTACGAGGTCGAAGGAGCCCGAATTCTTTGAAATCGGTTCGCACATGGCAGAGAACTAAGAGTTTCTTGCGACGTAGGTAATTTCAATTGTCACTGCGTAAGCTCGTCCGCATTTTAGATTGTTGGGAGTGCATTGCTTGAAGAACTGGGCGGAATTCGAATATTACTCCGGGATTAGAGGTCTCAAAACTTTCCTAGGGTTTCTGTGGTACGGTCGGTGTGATTGAGCTGAGTTGGAGCTGAATGTTGTTAGCGGAGGCTCTTCCGAGGACGTTCTAAGGAGTACTTGCTGTTGTGTACTATGAAAACAGGGTTGTTTTGGGTCGGGCTCATGAGCTGCGACCCTTCGCCGTGAGGTGCCTTTCATGGCTATGGGTAGATTAAAGAGCTCTTTACTCACATTTTTATCAAGTTTTAGTCAAGTGTTTCAACTTTCATGGGGAGAGTTTTGGCTTTAGCTTATGGTATCCTTTTTATTCTGGGCTGTTGTTCAAATGGGTGTTGGGGCCGCTTCTGTCAAGCAACTGACATTGCAACTTGAATGGCTGATCTACAGAGAACGATTTTTGGCGACAGAAATATCGAACAGGTTCATGATTGCTTTATTTAACTCTGCTTGAGAATAAAAAGTTGCATCACAACTATTGTCAGCACAAAGTGCTCGGATGCATTTTCCTCTGTGGAATTTTAATTATATGTTCATTTCATTTTGTTTTTACCGCCCTCCAAAATAGTTCACATAAATCCTAGATATCTCATCGATGCAGATAATTCATTTTTAAGTATTATTCTCTTAGACTAAGTTTCTCACCTGATTTTCTCTGTTTTTAACCAAAAAATGTTTAATAACACATATTTCACTTCTTTATGTGCACGCGTAGAGAATGTGTTTAATGTATGTATAGCATATCTTGTGTAAAAGCTCTTAAACAAAATTTTTTAACTCAAGATTATTTTATTTTCCTTTTTGTATGCCATAGGCCACCGCTATGAGGCTTCATTGTCATTTTGTTCTTGGAACTTAAAATGTGTCATATTCATCATTTCTCGTTACATTCATCCATGGCTTTTAAAGCACTAAATTCAGGGATAAATATGGTAGGAAATGAAAGTTTAGAGACTTGATTAAAATAATCAAAATTGCGAAGGGATAAAAGCAAAACAAATAAGCCAGGGGACCAAAATGGCAGTTTAGCCTATTTATAATGGTATGAATATTATTCAATTTTTCTGACATGAGGGGCTTTTCAGGTTGGGAAAATCTTGACGGACCCCTTATGTTTGTGTCCATATTGCAGGCAATTACATCTCTTAAGAAAGGTGCGCATCTGCTAAAGTATGGGCGTAGGGGGAAGCCGAAGTTCTGCCCGTTTCGGCTTTCCAGTGTAAGTTGCCAGGCCGCTTCCTCTCTTGACAATTTTATATTAGCCAATCAAATGATGTAAAACTGCCTCCATTTTTTATGAACTTTGTTCCTAAATTATATTATTTACTTAAAAAAGTTTAATAAGGGATTGATAACATAAAAAGTTTAGCCGGTTGAAAATGTTTAGTACAGGCGTCATAAAATTTCATGCATAATTATCAACTTGTCATCTAAAATTAGGTTGAAAATGTTTAGTACAGGCGTCATAAAATTTCATGCATAATTATCAACTTGTCATCTAAAATTAGGCGGCCTTTTGAAAAGATCATTGTAAAGTGAAAACTTATCTAAGCTTCTTCCTTAGATAGATGTAATAATCAAACTTATATTTACTTGCGTTGCCCTTCTGTCTGATATCACTATAATTGAAACTATAACTAAAAAAGATACTTAATAATTGGGTGGCAAGGTTTATAGTGATGGATAGGAACTGAATAAATTTTAGTTTCATGGAAGTACGGAACATTTTGAATGATATAGAAAAATGAATATAAAGAAGAGTCTTTATTTTTGGAATCCACATGGGCTTAGATTAATTATGTTGGGTATTGAAATTTATAAAAAGGCCTCTAAATATTTTTTAGGGGTCATATTTATAAAACAGTCTCTTTGCTTCGGAAGTAAGGATACATACATGTGTCCTCCCCAAACTCCACTTGGTAGAAGGTTTGTGCATTGGGCTGTCTTTTTTTTTGTTTAATTTCACATTTAACTGATCTGATATAAATTAATTGGTTATAATATACATCTCTTTTTATTGGGATGAAAAACTAGCCTTCATTCTTCAAATTTTACCTTCCGTGTACAAAGTTTGCTTGATTGTTTCAAATTTCAGCCCAATCCATTCATGTATCGATTTTGGATATATGTAGCGTTGTGTTCATTAGATAAAATCAAGATTTGAGATAAATGATATCTTATGTTTTACTCAAGCCAATGCTTTTGGCTTTTTGTTCAGGATGAATCTCTACTCATATGGTATGCTGGAAAGGATGAGAAACAACTAAAGCTCAGTGCTGTTTCAAAAATCATTCCTGGGCAGCGAACTGTAAGTTTTTATTGTCAAATTCTTAACAACTATATCCTCCAAATAATATTATTAGACGCCTCTGTCAGAATATCAATTTGGATTTGATGTGCCTTATAGCAGATTTCAATACTTGACCTCTATTGAAATTTTTACTTAACTGTCTATATGTATAGAGGATTGTTGCACATGTATAGATCTGAACTCTAGGATTGCATCTTTATCATCAGTTTACTGCTCAATTTGCATAACTTCATTTGGTGTTATTATTCAGGCCATATTTCAGCGGTATCCTCGGCCTGAAAAGGAGTATCAATCATTTTCACTTATATACAATGATAGGTCCTTGGATTTGGTGCGTTTTCTTTCTACTTTACTATGACATATGAGCCTTCAAATGAAGTTAGTCTAATAATTTTTAAATGGGGAACTGAGTACTCATGGGAATATATGGTTAACCTTGTAATTTGACTTGACTGCAACTTTCCAATCCATGGACAGATTTGTAAGGACAAGGATGAGGCTGAAACCTGGTTTGCTGGTCTGAAGGCATTAATTAGTCGTGGTAATGATCACAAATGGAGGTATGAATCAAGGAGTGAAAGTGCTGGTTCTGATAGTCCACAGCATCACGCCCAAAGGAATTCTCCAGTGATTTCACCATTTGTCTGTAACAATTGCCATCTTCTTCCTTCGTTTCATATTTCAGATAACCTATTTAAGTATATGAATCACTGTAATTTTTACTTGTTCTCTTTAAACTGCAGGACCTGGTAGATTCAGAAGAATTTTCTTTTGACAGTGCTTCAGAAAATAGATTGGGAAGGGCTTTCTCTGAAATTATTTCATATACTGCTGCTGCTGGCAAGAGTCCCCCTCAAGCCGAATCAAATGCAAATTCCTGTGCTTCTCCTGGGTCTGGGGATAACTCAAACAATCGAAATTCTACTGCTGAGCCAATTCGAGTTAGTTTATCCAGTGCTGTAAGTTCATCCAGCCATAGTTCTTACCAAGAAGATTTTGATGCTATAGGCGATGTTTTTATTTTTGGAGAAGGTATTGGTGATGGAATCCTTGGTGGCGGTTTGCATAGACTTGGAACTTCATCTGGTTCTGAGATGGATGCATTTCTCCCCAAGGCATTGGAATCAAAAGTAGTTCTGGATGTTCACAGTATTGCTTGTGGTTACAAACATGCTGCTTTAGTTACCAAGCAAGGAGAGATATATAGTTGGGGGGAGGAATTAGGAGGTAGGTTAGGGCATGGTGTAGAAGTGGACGTTTCTCACCCTAAACTCATTGACACTCTTAATGGCATTAATATTGAATTAGTAGCATGTGGAGAGTATCACACTTGTGCTGTCACATTTTCTGGGGATCTTTATACTTGGGGTGATGGTATTCACAATTTTGGATTACTTGGGCATGGAAATGAAGTCAGTCACTGGATTCCTAAGAGAGTAAGTGGTAACATGGAAGGCGTACATGTATCCTATGTATCTTGTGGACCTTGGCACACAGCGATCATGACATCTTCTGGTCAGTTGTTCACATTTGGGGATGGATCTTTTGGTGCCTTAGGTCTAGGTGATCTTAGTAGCACAAATACTCCTAGGGAAGTAGAAGCTTTGAAAGGGTTGAGAACAACCAGGGTCTCCTGTGGAATTTGGCACACTGCTGCTGTTGTTGAGGTTGCAACTGAATCTATGGAATCTTCTAGACATTTGCCTATAGGAAAACTATTCACCTGGGGTGATGGAGATAAAGGCCGACTTGGGCATGGTGATAGCAAACCTAGACTTGTTCCCCAGTGTGTTATTTCATTGGATGATCAAAATATCTGTCAAGTGGCTTGTGGTCAGAGTCTCACTGTTGCTTTGACAGCCTCAGGGCATGTATATGCAATGGGCAGTAACACTTTTGGGCAACTTGGCAATCCTGTGGCTGATGGAAAACTCCCTACACGGGTTGAAGGTAAAATTGCTGGAAGTGTCATAGAAGATATTGCCTGTGGTTCATATCATGTTGGAGTCCTGACTTCCAAAGCAGAGGTTTACACCTGGGGAAAGGGTTCTAATGGGCAGCTAGGTCATGGAGACACTGGTCACCGAGATACACCTACACTTGTTAAGTTTTTTAAAGATAAGCAAGCCAGGAGTGTTGTCTGTGGTCCAAACTTCACTGCTGTTATATGTCCTCATAAATGGACATCAAGTGCTGACCAATCTGTGTGTTCTGGATGTCACAATCCTTTCGGGTTCAGAAGAAAACGTCATAATTGTTACAACTGTGGACTGGTTTTTTGCTCAGCATGCAGCAGTAGAAAATCTACTAAAGCTTCTCTTGCTCCTAATTCAAACAAGCCATATCGTGTTTGCGATGACTGTTATTCTAAACTTAAGAAGACCACAGAATCTGTTTCCTTGATGAAAAATTCTCCATTAAAAAATTTGCCTGACTCTTGGGCTGGCAAATTACAGGGAAAACTATTAAGGATTTCATCTTTTGGCTCTAATGTTCAAGCAGAAAGCAGGCACTCAAAGATCTCAGAACAACATCATAGCCATGTTTTTCCAGCTCTGAATGGAAAACTACAGTTGGGGGGATCCAGTCCTCTAAAGGCACTAAATCATCTTGCTGGGGCATTGGAGAAGCCCCTGTCAGTTTCTGTGCCTGCAAGTGGTTTGAACTCTGAAGTGTCATCTCCAGTTTCGGAAAAATTGAGTCCACGATGGTCTTCTGAAGATGTCCATGATGATTCAAAGCCCAGAAACAGCATTTTAAGCCAGGAGGTTATAAGTTTGAGGGTACAGGTAAGGCTGATAAAAAGTATTTGATTCAGCTGTCGTTAATCCCTGGGGTCCCAAGGAAGAAATGTGATTACCAAAGAGTTCCATAACAAGTGAGTAGCATGTAATGACAAGTTTAAGTGTAGAAAATGACTACATGTCCATCTTGCTCACTTGTTGTGAGACTCTGGTGATTATATTCCTTCATTGGGATCTCATAGTGACTTTCCCTCTTTTTTTCTGTAAATCCTATATGATCCTGAAAAGATATAGATCTAAATGTGATGAATTTTCTTTCATTTTTTGCTTTTAACTGATCTTTGTCTGATGAGAATAAAAAGTTGGTGAAATCTCAGATTCCATCTGTTGTGGCTTTCTGCTTACTTATTTGCCAAGTCCTTCCAAAAAATAATAAGACCAATGAAGAAGATAAAAAGAAATTTTGCTTTTCTTTGTTAAAAAAAATAGAAGTGATGCTACATAATCTGTTTGCTCACAAAATTTTTGAATAATAATGAATTTGGTATTTGTGCTTATGCATATATTCTTTCCCATGAGAAAATCTTCGAAGGTGTTATTTCATGGCATATGTAGGCACTGTCCAACTATATAAATTATGCAATGTAGGACTCTTTTCATATGATGATACAAAAATATTCCTACCTTAGATAACTGACTACATATAAAAAGGGAATAACATGTCAAAATAAAACAGGAAACAAACAATAAGAAAACATGTGAAAAGCAAACAAGGGGTGTCGCATGCCACACTTTTAGCAGTTTCGCTGAAGCACTGGCAAACAACACTCCTGAAGTTGGGATACCTTATCCTTGAGATCCTCTTTATCACTCATCTCCTACTTGAGAATTGTTAAGAACATAATTTAACACCATGAGGCTGGCTCAGTGTTTTCTTTGTTGAGACACCTGCCTCTCTTCACATGCTTTGTCAATTTTTTGTGATCCCATTGGTTGTCGTTCTGTCATAAAATGCCCATATTGGCATACTCGCATTAAAATTTAGGTCCCTAATGAGTCTTAATATCCACATTCCATTACAAAAGTACCCCTCCATTATATGCTATTTCGGCACAAAACATTCAATGTGAGCTATGAATTGTCTTAGCTCTCCCACTTCAAGACTCATATTGTAGGCGATGTTTGAATTGGTCATTTGGTATTGAGCTTGAGTTTTGGGCACTATCATGAGGCCTGGCTTTGTGCTTCTATGCTTGATTCATTCAAATTGATCCAAAGAAGGAAACCAGAGGGTGTAGAGAGAGAGAGAGATTCCTTATTCATAGACATAAAGAAAAAGACTCTGCCCAAAAAAGACAATGAAGATGACGCTAGTAAACATGTACATTGATGCATGCATTTAATACCAAAAGGTATGCATATCATTCTGAAGTTTTCTCCAATCCTTCAGATGTCGGAGACTGCAAACCACCTTACTATGAGACCCTGTTGTTGAACACACTGGTATTGCTTCATAATTTGACCAGAAATCACTTCTAAGGTTTCGTGCATATTTAACACATTACCCTAGGTTGATTATATATGGGACTTGCTGATGGAAATTCTGTGTGTAGTGTGAAACACCTGTCCCTTCGCAGTTTTAGGCGTTCATATCTCTGTCTGATAGGTTGCGCTTATATGATTGAAATTCAGTCATGTATATCTTTATAGCATACCTGGAAAAAAGTTGCTAAAAAATCTAAATGCATAAATTTTTCTAAAATCGTTTTGAGTACTTAATTCTGAGTATGATGCAAATGCTTCAAGCTTACTCCCTCTCGGAACTGATTATATATACTGTTTAGGTTGAAGATCTTACTCTTAAATCGAAGCATCTTGAGGCTGAACTTGAGAGGACATCAAAACAATTAAAGGAAGTGACTGCAGTAGCAGCAGAAGAAGCCGAGAAATGTAAATCTGCTAGAGAGGTTATAAAGTCATTGACTGCTCAGGTTGGGTGTTCTTATGTCAGAGACTTTACTCTTATTATGCTTTATTATCAGTTCTATAGACGTGGCTGCCTGAACTGAATTTGGTTCGCCTTGTTTATGAATATAATTAAACTGTACTTTTGTGGGACTGATCAATGTCTGCTATGTAGCGGACCTAATTTATATAGATGAGATGAGATATAGGATGTTAGATGATACAACCTGCATTTGGGGGACAAGTAAATATGGGGTGGGAGGTTGGACTATATGCATCAATTACCTCCAATATTTAATCTTATTTCCTTCTAACAAAGCTTCAGTTATTGATGAGACGATTCACAGTAACTCAACCATTGGAGTGCTATGATTTCTATTGATTGATAGATTACTTGTGTGTTGATAGCTAATAATTTTGGTAGGATACTCAACCATTGGATTGCTATGATTTCTGTTGGTTGATAGATTACTCACAATATCTGCATTATGTGTGGAGCCTTTTTATTTTTTAAATTTTAGTTATTCATTGACTTTGAGGTGTTATTGCCATCTATTAGCAATTAGATTGTGTGATTATTTGTATTTAAAAAAAAAAACACAAAAGGGTTTGCTGTGAATTCAGTCAATTTCTACCCAAGGGATGTGGATGACTATTTTGTACCTAGCTTCATATAAAGTAACGAAATCAGTTTATGTTATATTTGTGACGGACATGTTATATGCTCCGAACACGTTTGGACCTGATGAAAATTAAAAATGATAACAATGTAGCATATTGTAGTTGTAATAATGAGTCCTTCATTATGTACCTTGCGGCCTGTGCAAAGAGGAGCGTTATTGTTGGAGAGATATTGAGTATTGATTTGTGCTTTGATTATTTATCTCTAATGTTGGGGATGCTCATTTGTCTTACAGTTGAAAGAAATGGTACAAAGAGTGCCTGAGGAAGGTAATGCAAGCTCTAGTGCCGACTTCTCTGCCAATATTACCTCTAATGTTTCAAATCAGTCTTTAAATGAGAGCCAGATAAGTAAGATAGCAAACAATATCACTCCTGAAACTGAGTGCCACAGCAATGCTGAAAATCGGATATTGCCTAGTATTCCCAAAGCACAAAGTGGAAAATCAGAGTGGATGGTGCAAGATGAACCTGGTGTATACATAAGTTTGTCCTCCTTGCCAGGTGGTGGTAATGAACTTAAGCGCGTGCGTTTCAGGTATTTATGTTTTGGAATCCTCTAATGGTTGAAATATGTCCCCAATTTAACTTCATCAGTCACATATTTCCGAATGATGATATTAACCCAAATAAATTTTTTTCATTGTGTATTTTTGAACTAGAAGATAACGTTGTATGCTTTTTAATCAAGTGCTTGTAATTAGATTTACTGTACACTGAATTCGTAGTCGATTTTGCAGTCGGAAACATTTCACAGAACAGGAAGCTGAGAAGTGGTGGGCTGAAAATGGGACCAAAGTTTTGGAGCGGCACAATGTAGTTCCCACATAGAATGTGTCCCTGGAGCAACAAGAAGATTCACCCAACCAGTATTTCTGACCCTTTGGAAATTGTAAATTCTCTGACCTTCTCATTCTCATTCTCATTCTCCTCCTCACCTGAAATTGAAGGTCCATGCTGACTGTAGAATATGAAAAATTAGATGAAGGCATAGGAAGAACTTTGAATATTCCCATATGGGGAAAAAATTTAAAGAGCAAAGATGAGGAGGAAGAAACACTTTTTGTACCCATTGCTGAGTATAGCTGCATCGTAGCTGTGTGATCTTATTTGTCTGTTGAAACTGTGCGAATGCCTGTGGAGCATCTGTATAGTAGACAAAATTGAAGCTTTTAGACTTTGTTATCAGGTTTATTAAACCAAGCATGACGTATACAGCTGTCTCAAGTTTATTATATTTTCCCCAGTGAAAAATGCCTTTTAATGTTCTTTTTGTCTATGTTCTCGCTTCTCATTGAATAACATTTCCTACCCTCTGCCCAAAGTAAATTCGGCTTGAAAGAAGTGGTATAACACGCTGGCATGATATATGATGATATAATTAAAACAACATTCTAAGTTGTTTGTTCATTGTTGATGCTTTGATATGGCAATTTAAATGAGTTAATGTTGTCTCCCGTGAAGCTATTATATTTAAGGAAGAATCACAATTAAAGATAATATGATATGATGACCTTCAAGTTGTAAATACAAAGTTTGAGTTGCAAAATTGGGAATTTTAGTTGTAAGTAGTTTTTTTTTAATTAATTTTCATGAGTTCCTTAATTTCCATTCTCTTGTAGATTAAATAGGATTGGTGAAGATTAATTTTAAGTTTTAAACGTTGTGCGAGACTCACTCAGCTGGAACATGCCCAATTCTTACTGAGTTAACCACCCATAACAGAAATATAAAACAGAGATGGCCATTTTGAAGAGATCCATATCAAATTGTTTTTTTTTGGACGAGTCCATATAGATTGTCCATATAAACTATTCTTACAATTTTTGTTAGACATATATATCCTCCTATTGAAGCTAACAAGCATTAAGATGCATTAACTTCAATGTATAAAAAGGTAGTGAACAACAACGTTGCTCACGATTTTGCACTAAATGCCTATACTTATTTGAGTTGCCATTGTTCATTTTAACCGTAAAAATGAAGAGGAGCCACATTGGTTATGCTAATGATTCCCAAAAATTACTTCAATGTGTTCAAATATCAAAATACATTGAAACCATTATATATATATAAAACAAGTACATTGAAGCCTATATCACTCAGTAGCATCAACTGCGCATGCTTATCTGTGCTTGCATACCCTTCTGTGAAGGAAAATGCTCAAGCTCTAGAAACCAATGAAGACAAAATAGTATAAACATTTATTGACTATCTTGCAAATTAAAGCAATGTAATCATAACTTAGCTCTTGTAAGATAAAATGATTTGTAACATCAATTGTAAGACATGATGGTGGAGAAGGAAGTGAGATCAATGTGAGGCGGAGAGAGAGGGAACAAGAGTAGCAAAGAAAGAGGTGACTCACATAAAGAACTTAGAGAGGAGGAATAAGAAAAGTAAACTTTGCCTTGGGAAGGAAGAATAATAAAAGCAACAGTATTTCAAAAATAAACCCAATAGAATTTGAATTGATATAGCTACATTGAGTCGGCACTGTTCTTTAGAAAAAATTCTGCTTCTGTTCTTAGAGGGTTTCGAGAGTGACGACCAGGTCGCAATGGTGCATGTCTCATTATATAGAAACTGTAATCGCTGTTTCTCCTCCGATTTTAATTTGTTGTTTTCATAGTTTGAAATCTCGTGTGAGTTATATTCGGTGGCAATGCAGATGGAAAAACCTTCAAGAAGCCTCGTCGTCCCTGTGAGAAGGAGCGTCTAGATCACGAGCTCAAGCTCGTCGGCGAGTACGGCCTTCGCTGTAAGAGGGAGTTGTGGAGGGTTCAGTATGCGCTCAGCCGGATATGTAATGCGGCTAGAATGCTTCTCACGCTCGATGAGAAGAATTAATCCTCGTCGTATCTTCGAAGGTGAAGCTCTTGATGGGAGCCAGAATAAACTCGATTACGTCTTGGCTCTTACCGTCGAGAATTTCCTCGAGCACCGTCTTCAGACGCTGGTCTTCAAGTCTGGTATGGCCAAGTCGATCCATCACGCTAGAGTTTTGATCAGATAGAGGCATATTAAGCACGGAGTTTATTTCTAGAGTTTTGTAGCTTTCTGCTGTAGTTCAAAAATTATTGTGTTTTAATCAAGGTTCTAAAACGCATACGCGTGACTGAACTGATTGGGTATTGGGTGTAGGGTTAGTGGGTCAGACCGGAGCTAACCCAGGTCTAAATTGGTGAGGGAGGGAAGATTTTAAAGTTATTAGTATAAATTTTTAAAGAAAAAGTAAAATAATTGATTTTTTTTTTTATAAAAAAGTGACCCCGGGCTGACCCTCGAACTGGACTAGTTTAGGCACCGGAGCACTGATTTCTGAGTCTGGGTCTCAAAAAAGTGGTTTTAATCATCTTTAAATTTTTTTCATATCTCAACTCTTCCAATGTGAAAAAGTTATTGGCATTGAAATAAAACTGCAGATGATGATATAAACGGATTCCAGATTAGGACGCTGATAGAAAATTACCCCCTAAAATCTTGTGATTTTAGGTAGTTTTGGTCCTTAATTGTTTAGACAGATGGTTTTAGTATATAATATTAAGGTTCTAATTATAAGAGTTAGTTGGTTTTCTATTTAAGGAATCTTAAAAAAGCCGATTTCATTACTTAACTATATTATATATTATATATTATATATTGTGTTTTATTATATTATATAAAAACTGTTTTGTTGGTATATTTGTTAGAAGTTAAGTTACTTTTGAAGAAAGAGGTGTTTGGCTGAGATGGGTGAGTACAGTTGATTTTTTTTTAAAAAAATAACTTATTTTATAAGGGTGTGCTTGGTTTAACTGAAATTAGGTTAGGCTAGAGGATGTTATGAACTTGTTTGGTTTAAAAAGAGGAAGGTTATGTTTGATTTCTTATTTGATTCAAGAGGGTAGATTAGAAGAGTTAATTTTAAGTAGATAATTATGCCCTTTTCTCTTTAACTATTCATGTTGCCTAATTTTTTTCACAGTTTTTTTTTATTAAAACTAATAATTGATATTAATTTATGAGCCAAAATTATAAACTATGGTAGGCTTCTTGTTTGGTTCAGCATACAAAAATTACTAGATATTCTAAAGAATACAGGAAGAACTACTACTACATGCACTCAAAATACTATAAATTAATGAAGGCAAAGGGAAAAAAAGAAGCCTATAAATTAATACCGAAATTCATAAATAGGAAATGGCTGCTGAATTTAACCAGAAATCGTGGCCAAACACATTGATTGACGGAAGGAAACAATAGATAAAATTTTAATGCGATTAATCATGCCACAACACAAAGGGATATCACCATTGTATTCCATGAAAAATTTCCCCTTCAGACAAAAATTTTGTTCGCAACAGGTAAATCAAAATGAAATTGAAGCAGAAGAATTACGATGCAATAATCTTAAAAGTAGAAACATCAATGTGACAGATTCCAGATTCCAGTGATTCTTCATCCTCATCAATAACTAACATATACTTTTCATCCAGCCCTTATGAAACCCACCCTTGTTCCTCATCCTCAGTCGAGAATGTTTAATTTCTAAGATCATTAAACTCAGTTCTCATTGCAACATAACAAGCTCAGCTCATATACTATTCCATCCAAATCGCTCGCAATAACAGTATCTCCATCGTCATGCGATATTGAAAAGAAACCATGCATCATCTTAACCAAAAGTCTACAAAAGCCCTTCACCGTACGCCACGCCTTGACGAGGAGCTGGTAAAGACAAGGTTGGAAGAACAGCACAGAGAGTAAGGCTGCCGAAGGAGAGTGCGATACAATGAAGAAGAGGGGTTTCAGTGGGAGGGGTGCGTATGGAATATTGAAATTTTGTTATAGGCAATTTAGTCCATAACAAAAAAAAAATCTTTTCCCTAAGAAAACCTCTTATTTTGGAGGGGGGGTTCGGAAGAAGGGGTTAAGGGCTACTAAAAGACAAAATTTTGCCCTACACCTCACCCCTTCATTCTAACCAAACACAATTTTTTATTTTTTAAACTTCATTTAATCTAACCCCACCTAAATAAATCTTCAACCAAACACACCTTAAGATACTTTTAGTTAATTTATTAAAAAAGTTACTTCTCCTACTTTAAATAAGTTATTTTTTTTTACCACAATTCAAACAAAAGTCACTCTTTCTACTTTCAATAAGTCATTTCTTCTACTCCTAATCTAAGCACAAATAACTTTTGATAAGTAATTTTTTTCTGAAGTTACTTCTTATAAATTACTTATTATTAAAAGTTATTTTTATCACCCCCAATCCAAATAGCCCCATATTATTTCACAAGTCAAATAACATAATTTAAAAAAAACGATAAATTTTAATGTTTTAAAGTAATGTAAAAGTTTGTTTAGGAATCTTGAAAAAAAAAAGCCAATTAGGACAGGATGGAGTGTACATTAGATTTTGGCTGCCAAAGTCGATTTTTCTTCTTGTTGTTCTTAGAGGAGTCAACTAAGTTTTGGGAGAAGAAGCCAAAGTTCATCTTTTTGGCTGTGTGCATAAATTTTTGGGTCTGCAAGTGTTATTTGTTGATGGGGAAGTGAGTTTTAGATGAGTGATTATCCATCCATGTAAAAATATGGTATAAAGCAGATTACTATTTCTAGAATCCTTCCATCCCTGAGAAAATAGCTTTCTAAGGCAGGATTGTGTCATGCATCTTAAAATATCATTTCTATGAAATACTAATTGATTTACATCGAAGATAAATGGATTTAAATCTTCCTTCCTCCTTTATTGTCATATTTTGTTCATTCTCTTACGATACTAGCCTATTCTAGATTCTCTGTGTATACAACTAAGCTCATAGCACCTTTTCTTACATGTTGTCATGATTAAGCAATTGCTGAAATTTTCACCTTGCCTCCTGTATAGTGAGTTTATATTTGTTGCTGGACTTGTTATGATTATGGTGTATGTGCTTGTAATTGTAATATAATCCGTTGTCCACTCTTCAATATTCCCACCCTCCTTATCAGATTTCCCTGAAGAGGCATTTTCTATACTGTTTGCGTCAAATTCTTTAATATGTAGGATGCGTGGACACATCACAGGTCCCACAGTTTTACATATTGGTTAATTTTCTTAGGTTCCTTGGTTAATTGTTTTTCCCTTTAACAGGGTAGGAAGGCAGGTGGTGAACATTCCCTCGCTAATGGTAAGGGTAGACTCGTAAAAACACATTGACTTCTCACTAACTAGTCCATTTGGTGGTGGACGTCCCGGAAGAGTGAAGCGAAAGAACCAACGGGCAGCTGCTAAGAAAGCTTCCGGGGGTGATAGAAATGAGGAAGATGAAGAGTGAGTCTTGGATTAAAGTTGTGATATTCTGTCACAAACAATGCATACTATGCTGAGACACGTAGGTTTTCCAATTTTTTTAGGGCGGAGGAGAGTTCCGTTCTTGGGAACAATTCACAATTTTGATATATTGACTCTCAATTTCTGTTTGAGTTATTTGTTTGTTGGGAAAATTCCGGTTTGCTTGTCATTTTTCTAAGCATTCTCAAGTGTATAACTTTGTATGGACAACATTGTTCTATTCTACAAATATCAACCACAAAATTGAATGGTACTCACGGTGGTTACTAAAGGTTGGTGATGGAATTTAGGAGATTCTATTGATAGTGTTGCTAATATAGAAATACTTGACGAGGTGTTGAGGAGGAATTGCCATGATCCAATGAATGCAATTATACAAGCAATATATGAGGACCTTTTATACAATCTAACATCCAATGGATACTTCAATGAGAGTGATCCTAGCATCAACAATTAAAATGGTTGGAAAGATAAATGATCATATGTGTTTTATGTTACTAGGTGAGTTGTACAAGTTCTTAAGTTGTGACTCTGTCTGTAAGTCTATTGAAGATGCAGACACTTTTGACAACTATTACACAACAAAATTCTTTAACACTATCACATCTTTTGGGTTGCCAGCACACGAGCTTGTATTGAAAGTTAGAGCTCCTATAATGTTGTTACTAAACATTGATCAAGCTTTTGGATTGTATAATGGAACACGTCTTCGTATAACTATGGTAGGTAAGAAGGTTATTGAGGTAGTAACGATAAATGGTTTAAGGCTAAATGAGAAGGTCCTGATAGGATGGATATGAATCATTTTGAATCTATATGGCCATTTTGTATGAAACAAAAAATTATACTTTCGTTTGCCATGACAATCAATAAAAGCTAAGGACAATCACTACATCAATTGGACTATATCTGTTCAAATTAATTTTCACATATGGTCAATTATATGTGGTACTTTCTAGAGTGAAGAGCATTGATAGTCTTAAGATTGTTGTTCGCGCAAGTGAAGGTGGGTCTGTACGACTACAAAGAATGTTGTATAAGGAAGTATTTAGAAATGTCCGTGTATAAGCATAGATATGTGAGCTTCCACGTGCCATGATTTGTGATTCCTGAATGTGCAGATGTAGGTGAGCTTCCATGTGCAATGATGAGCAATTCCTGTCAATGTACGAAAGGTTGAAATTTTGCTGTGAAACTTGTATGTTAAAAATATGTTGCAAAGGAATTAGTAGTAGCTATTTATGAATTAGTTCGTAATTTTTTGTATGGAAGGGTCAATTAGGGGGCAATTGTAACAAACTTGATACATGGAAACAACATGCAAGTTGTGAAGTTTTTAAATAGAGGAATTAATTTTTAAAGAGGCACAAGCTCCATGTACAACGCACGGGTAGCACAGGCTCATTATAGAGTAATATGTTTTGTTTTATTCAATACCATTGTTACTCTTTGTTGTAAGTGGAAAGGAAAGGTGGCTTGCAAAGTCAGATATTATAAATCACAGGGACTTGGTAGTTTTCTCCTTGTGGTCACATAATCTATATATTTGTAAATGAAAAATTATTTAATTATATAACAAAATTATGGTGTTTTTTTTTATCAATATAATTTTTGAAATCAAAAGATGTTTAGAATTGTACGCCTTCATGTAAGTTGAAGGCAAATGTCCAAATGGATCAAAAAAGACAAATGTATATGGGAAATTAATTGGTTGCAAGGTGGACATTCTGAATTGGATGAGCACGGAACTTAATTGTGTGGAGTATTTGTTTGAAGTTAAGGCTTGATTTCGACTTTAAAGGGTAGCTTGCCTCTCTAATTAGGATTCTGTGGGTTCACAACTTATTTCAATTTCAGTAATTCCTTTGATCCTTCAAAGCTTCAAACTTCCCTTTCTTGCGTGACACAATCACCAAAACTAGGCAAATTTTGATTGAATGGAAATGAAGTCTTCAAAAGAAGCCACTAATGGTAGAGCTCCTTCTTTCCTCATTTAATTCCTTCTTTTACTATTAGCTGTTAGACTGATATGTTGTCAAGTACATTATTAATTGTATTTGCATGGACCATGTCAAGGTCTAAGAGCTCGAATTCTTCATTCTTGTCAGATTCAGAGGCATTTTCAAACTTTGGTGACGGCAACTGTTGGGTTCTGTACTGAGTCAATGCCGTTATTTGGGATTTTCGTGTCAGTTTCAGTCAATGACCCAAGTCAAGTAAACGAGTTAAATCAAGTCTCTCTCTCTCTTTTCATTATATTTTTATTAAAAGAGAAAATAAAGTTGATTGAAGTATAATTGGGGTGTTGTTGGGTGAAGAAAATAGATAAAGGACTCGACTATTGAACTTGGCGGGTACGGCACGGTGCTTTTGTTTTTCCATGGCCTTTGTTCCTCTTCATCCCCACACCACAAGTCACTAACTCATCAACCCCACAAGTCAAAGTCAAGCAATTTAACCAAACATTCTTATAGTGTTACATTAGATGCAAACCAGGCTGCTCTCACATGAGTTGCATAAATAATTAAAGGTTAAGGATATATCAGAGCAATAGAATATAGACTCCAAAAATTATTAACTCATTTGCTTGTGATAAAATATAATTTGTCTACAATTAATAAGGAAGACTATAAATAATTTATCAAATTTGAAAGCTTAGCCAAGAAGGATACATTTTAAAAACGTATACAAAATAGCGTGGTAATTGAAGAAAAACAATGGGGCAAATCTACATACACATATATCTTAATTTATCATGCAACATCTCCCTACATTTTATAGAATTTGAAAAATGAGTAGTTATCCAAGTTAGGCCTAATAGATAGTGTAATTTGATATAACTTTGCTATTTTAAATCATTATTTATTAAGTTATTGCTTGTTTATTTGATATTTGATTTTGTTGTCACCGAATTATTTATTTGTGATATTTATCTCTTTGAATACCATGTAATATAAGACTTTCGCTTTAAAACTTTTAATACAACTTTTTTTTTAAAAAAATAGTGTGAATTGCATATTTTTTTATTAATTTCATCAAAATTTATTTTTACAATAAATTTAATTTATATGGAAAGTTAAGATAATTTATTAAAAAGTATCAATTTGAAACAAAAATGTAGTTAATTAACTAATAATAAAATTATGATGTATTGAAAATTTGCAATGTGAAGCTCGGCCATCTTGTACTTTATGAATAAATTGTTTTTGTAGAATTGCATGGAAAATATTGTTATTTAAATAATGTGAGATATACGTGGTTCTTCAAGTATAATTTTTTTTTTTTGGGAATTACATTGAACTCTTAAAGAAGATAATTTATCACAATTAGGTCTAATGAAATCATCATATTACTGTGAAATTTCAAGGGACCTATAAGAAATTACTATGATTTACAATTAGTAGGACTGTGACTTGTTATACCCATACTTGTCAATTGTTTTGGCACATTGACTTGTCATTAATTAGTGATATTTTGATCTGTCAATTGAGGTACGCCCTAACTTATTATTAGTGGCACTATGGTTTATCATACTATATCTTGTTAATTTTAGTATCATGACTTGTAATTAGTGGTACATTAACTTATCAATTGATGTTGCCTAACTCGTCAAATGGTGGCACCCTCACTTGTCATGTGCCACTAATGGCAAGTCAATATAAACTTGTATTTTTACAATTTCAATAAATTACCCGCAAGTCTCTCGAGGTTTCATAATAATTAAATTATTTCATAAGATCTTGGGTGTGATAATTTGTCTTCCTGTATGTAATTCTCCCATGTGGGGTATCACTTTTCCTCTTCGCAAGATTCCAGACAAAAAATAAAAATAAAAATTCGTTCCTCTTGACTCAATTGCATTTATTGGTAGTTATTATTTTAATTGATTCCTCTGAAATTAGTATCATCTCCTGTATGAAATAAACCTCATATCTTTAAAAGCTAAAATCTAAAATAAAATGAAGTAGCAAAAGTATATCATATTGTTTTTATGATTTTTATTAGGTTTAGACTGAAGCCTTACTTAAAAAGTACTAGTAATAAAGCATTCCTTCTATTCAATCGTCATATCACGGATCAGTTATTTTGCTTTATGAGATAGAATCAATTAAACACCTTTTATAATTAGCCTCATCGATCTCAAGACCCCAGGTATGAAACTGATATATATATATATATATATATATAAGAAAATTCCAAAATAAAATTAAGAAGCAAAAACACGTCAAGTCCTTATAATGAAACCATGCCACCACGGTCAAATATTTATTCGATTCTTATAATTTTAAAAATCTAAAGAAAAAGTAAAAATTATGTAGGGAAAGAAAACGGTTGATCCGCGTGTTGCTTCAGTTAATTAGGCCATTAGCAATCCCATCCCATAATCATCTTTACACAATAGCAGAGAATTAAAAATTGAAAACCTAAAAAAAAAAAAGTATTGGCTCCTATCTTTGTGTCTATTCTTTCTGAGAGAGTGGTCTCAGCAAAAATTATAAGAAGTTAATTTAGAGGAAAAGCTGAGACTGCAACAAAGTATAATAGTTAGCTGTTTCATCTTCAAGCTCCCACAAGCCATCACACAGAGAAGCAAACCCATTAATATCTTCTGCTTCATTATTATTCATAAAACTGCTACTAAATAATCCATTATCATAATCCTCAAAGTCCCACCCTGTGTTTGGGATTCCAAGCTCATCATCAGAAGCTTCTAGAAGATGTCTCATCATAGGTGATGTAGTAGCGTCAGAAGCAAGCTGTTGTTGCTGCTCATGAGTTTCTGGGTGGACGACCGCGGCGGCCTGAGAATTTTCTGCAGGCGGCGGTGGCGCAGCCAAAAGGGTTTCATCAGAAGAAGAAGAAGTGATTTCTTGTTGGAGAGTGGTTATGAGAGGAGAGAGATCTTGTGGGGATTCATCTTCTTCTGATTCGAGGAGAGAGAGTATTTGACTGTACGGCTTTTGCCGTTTTAAAGATTCTTCACTCTTAATTTCCTCTCCTTCTTCTTGGGGTCTAGGCCTCTTTGGTGCTAAAGACTCCATTTTCTGAGTTAGCAGAATTGGAGAAGATGTTGCAGATATGAGAGCAAGTGAAGTGGAGATAGGAGATGAAGGAGGAGGTCGATGAAGATGAGGAAGAGAGTTAGGATTATATATAGGAGAGGAGGAGAGAGGAAATGGTCAAAATAAGAGAAAAGAGAAAACAAGGAGGAATATTTTATTAGGGAAATTATGTAAAGTTTGTGTTGTTTGATACAAGATGGGGGGGGGGGGAGAGAGTAGGGGAGAGAAAGTTGCTTAGAAAATTCAGGGAAAAATACCATTATGCTATAAATTAAACAAATATATAATAAATAAAGGGGTTGTATTTTATTCAGTTGATGTTGGTGATGGATGGTGAAGGGAAGACCGTTGGATTTGGAGTTTGATGGACGGTGGAAGAGGAGGGAGAGAGGGAAAGTGAAGGGTCAATGAAGGAGGAGCAATAATAATAACACATGGAAAAGCCATAGAGACAATGACAAACTCAAGCGTGAGGGAAGTTTCACCCAAGAAATTAAAACTATCATTTCATATTGGGAAATAATTAATTGTCTTTTGAAATTCTTGGTGAGTTTCAATGATGTTGGCATCATTAACATAAAAGCAAATTTATTTCCGGATCTTTTTATAAAGATATTGAATCATTTTTATATTACTCTTTTAATAAATATTAGCATGAGGTTCTGTATAGATCATCGATCTCTTCACAACGGACGGTCATGGTAAACTACTAATAAAATTAGTTGGTTAAATTTGAAGTATTGTGAGGTTTAATAAATACATCAAAATCAATATGAAATATCAAATTTGTAACAAATGAATTTATTTATAAATTATGAATAAAAAATATAATACTCCCTTCATTCCTATTTATAAGACACCGTTGACTTTTTTGAAGAATCTTAAGAAAGCTAATTACACTATGTAATTAACTTTTTTAGAATTTTCTTAAAATTCTCTAAAAAGGTCAACGGGATCTTATAAATACGAATAGAAGGGTGTTATCATCATTGATCTCAATAATGTTTGATGTAGTGGATGATGGTTTGGTGTAATATTAGGTAAGAGTTTGTGTCTCCAATGACAAGGAATTAAAGAAAGTTATATTGAAAGAGATGCATATCTTTTTCTATTCACCCATGATAAAATTAGCTTTGTCTAAATTCTTGGTCTATGAAGTTGCGGGAAAGTTATATTGAAAGAGATGTATTAAAGTAAATAGTCTTTTCCTATTCACCCGTGAGAAAATTAGCTTTATCTAAATTCTTGGTCTATGAAGTTGCAGGAAAATTTTTACAATAAGCCTGTCCACAAAGCAACAAATGAGTTGATTTACTACATGCATAGGTCTTTTCAGTAAAGCGAGTCTTTCAAGTAAGCTAGAAGAACATTAAAATTACAACAAAGATGTACCATATATATAATTTAAAAGAGAATTGATGGAAATCTGACATGAAGAAGGACGTCACTGAGTTTGTATCTCATTGTTTGATATGTCAAAAAATTAAGAATGAAAACCAAAAAGGTCCAAGATTGTTGCAAAATTTAGAGGTGCTAAGGTAAAAATGAGACAATAGCATCTCAATAGACTTTGAAATTTTCGAGAACTTCAGTTGATCATGATGTGATTGACTCACTTCTTAATTAATTGGCTATCAATACTAATTACTCATTGGAGAGACTAGCCCATCAACTGTGTGTCCTTGGAGATTGTTAGACTATAATGGAATGCTTAAGGACATAATATCCAATCGTAATTCATATTCACATCAAATTTTCAGAGGTCTTCACAAAGAGCTATGGGTACTGAAGTGAATCCATGTGTGATTGGAAACGTACATAACCATAAGTGAATGGAAAACTTGACTTAATGAACATGGGAAACTTATATAAGCTAGGAACTTGACACATAGTTATGGGTGTTATTATTGGCAAAGTTAACATAATAAATGTAAGAAATTTGTCTTAAGTATTATTGAGAGTGTGTGTGTCTAAACCTAACATTCGAGAACTGATAAAAAAGAATCCAATAGAGATGTCAAACAAGGCATGACATGTAATGAAAAAGATCTTGATGATGATGGAGAGGAAGTAATGGAGCAGAAATCACCAAAACTTGTGAAACAAGTAAGGCATAGAAGCTAACCCCTACAAAGTGCTCCCCGAATCATTTCATTCTTGAAACTTCCATTTCTTTTAATTACTTACTAATAACTTGCTCTTATTACACATCATCAAGCACCCATCATAATATTCTTCCACTTTCATTCAATCCCAAATAATTTCATGCCAATGCATTTCCATAATAAAAATTTCACAACCAACAACAATGGCTCATCTTATGTGTGTTATCTCCTCTCTTATATTTTATTTTTTATTTTTTACAAATATTATAAACTACCTCCAGTCCCTTATAAGAGAGTTAGTTTAGTGTTGAATTTGGTCTAAAATATAACATCAATATCAATTTTATTTTTATATTCAACTTATAAACTGATATATTCTCTCCGTTTCTAATTATAAGACCACATTGACTTTTTTGAAGAATTCTAGAAAAATCTTAAGAAAGCTAATTACATTAATTAATCATATCATATATTGTGTTTTATTACATTAGATATTAGTTCATAAGTTAAACAACATAAATTGAAGAAAAATGATAAATTTTATTATCTTAAAATAATATTATTAGCTTTCTTAAGATTTTCTTAAATTTTTCTAAAAAAGTCAATGGGGTCTTATAATTAGAAATGGAGGTAATATTTTCATCAAAAAAAGAAAAAAAGAAAAGAAATGGAGGTAGTATAATTTTATATCACACAAGTTATTTTATTAGAAAGGTCGTGTCATCATTATTAGAATTTATTTATTTTCTTAATTTATTTAAATTAGTTAAATAGTTATTGTATTAGCGATCAAGGGAGTATCATGTACTATTACCCATTACTAATTCGTATTCCATTTTTGTCAAGCTTACATAGATTAAACCTTTATAATTTAGATAAATATAAATTCTAATGACTCCCGTATTTATGTGTATAGTCTCAATCTTAACACATATAACAACACAAGTTGGGGGAAAAAATTATTGGAGTCACTACTACAAAATTTCATTCATGTGGCGCTCTTTTTTAGTATATTTGTGGCATTTTTTAAGCGCGACAAATATTGACGCCACTAAAAATTCTCGTGGCGCTCGTTTGATTTTGGGTGAGCGCCATAGGAAGGTTTTTTTTTAAAATAGAGGCAATTAAATTTAAATCAAAATTTAAATTTGATTGACTCCTGTGACGCTCACCTGGAGGCAATGGATTTTTTTTATATCCGCAATTAATTGTTTTATTCATTTTTTTTGTGCTTCCAAATTTAAAGCGTCTGTTTGGCACCATGGTTTGAAAATAACTTTTACGGATTTCGAGGTAAGTATGTGAGCTGAGTTTTGTCTCGACTTGCACAAACAGACATATTGTGGAATCTAATGTAGGAGAATGAGAAGTTGTGGAATATGAGCTTCCAGTACACTTTTTATTCCTTTTTTCTTCTTCAAGTAGATTTGAGAACTGTATTTATAGAGTAAAAATGAACATGAAACAAATTCAATCTTTATCAAATGCAACTCAAATATTAAATATAATATAAATATTTAAATTATCTTAGTTATTTTCCAGCATATAAAAATGAGAATAAGCATAAAATTTTAAAACTTACAATGTATATAGAAAGTTTAACAAGTCTGAGATGAAACTATAAGCACAACATTTGAAAAAAAAGAGTTAGTAAATAAAAATAGAAAGATGAGGTTGCATATAATTTTAAAATTAGAAAAAGAGGAAAACAGAGTATCTACTTACGAAATCATTAATATAGGGATAAGTGGAAGTGAGAGAAACGAGCCCAAAGAAAGTGAAAGCGAGAGAACAAATGGGTATTCACCAAATGAAATAAAGAAGGAGGAGGAAATGGAAGTGGGAGTAGGAATGGATATATAAATGAAGAAGAAGAGGGGAGTGGGAACTAAGATGATAGGAAAAAAAGAAGAAAAAATTTGAAAGACACGAAATGCTCAAAAATAGGGAAAACACAATGAGCTATTATAAAAATGGGAGCATAGAATTTGAGCGGGAAAAGAAAATTCAAAAAGGACTTCCTACAGCTCTTCTTTGAAAAAATGTGACAAGAAGTGAGAAGAAAAATAATTTAAAATAAATGACCTATCATGACGCTCCTTTCTGTGGCGCTCCTCTGAAAAAGCGCTAGATAGATTTTTTTGTTTTTTGTTTTAATAATTAACCTATCGTGACATTCATTTGAAGGAGTGCCACAGTAAATGCGTCACTTAATCCCTATTGTGTAGTAGTGATAGTAATTGAAATCACTATCTCATCGACCAATGAATTGACAAGG
>JBAGKO010000002.1:12299805-12311980 GCA_037177275.1 Acacia concinna | reverse complement strand
TAGTAGCTTGCATATGGTAAGAAGCAGAACTAATATCACTGCATACTCAAGAGAAATTAAAATGTATGTCATGGATGGATGAGAGGATCTGGATGAAGTTGTTTGCTAGATGACTATAAATTATCGCCAACGAGGAACTCATGTAGTTGTTGTATTTGGAACACAGAGAATACTTGGCAATTGTTTGTAAACAACCATTATATATGCATATATATTCTAGTTTTTAAAAACAAATCGTCATTTATAAGTGAGATACACATGGTGGTCCTTATTTAAAAACTACCATATATGTGGATAATAAATTACGGTTATTAAACTGCCATATATAAATATATGGTGAGATAATATCTTATGGTTCCGCCATATATAACGAAAAACAACCGTTATATATAGGGATTTCTGTATTAGTATGCCAAAGGGCCTATAGGCTATAGGTAACCTCAGATTGTTAGTGTAAACCCCATTAATTAAAAAAACTTGAATTTATTAGTCTTATTTTTATTAATTCAAAAGAATATAAATTTGAGACTACAATCGGAAAAAAAAATTGAGATGAGCATTCCTCACAAACTGATTTTGCAAAAAAGTTGTTATGATCCGTTATAAATAAAAGCAAGGGTGTTCATGGGACTGAAAAGACCTATTTTGTGTCCCATCCTATAAAAGGACCGATACAACAAAGTTGTGCCGTGTCCTGTCCCGTTCCCGTTGGGATCAAAATGGCATCAGTATTCAGATGGTAATGAGACATCCCATTTATTTATTTTTTATTTTTTTGGAGGACCTCCACTTGGTGAGTTTTCTTCTTGTATTTTTTTTGGGCTAAAAATTAAAATGTGTGGGTATGGGCTGGTGGATGATTGAAAATATGTAATCGAAATAAATAATCATCATCTTTTTATTTATAAAATAAAGATATTATTAAAGATAATAAATAATTAAACATTGAACTTGATAAGTTTGATTATCATAAAGAATTTGCATTAAAGATGAACATAATACTCCCTCCGGTCTTAATTATAAGAGTTCATTGACTTTTTTGAAAAATCTTAGAAAAATCCTAAGAAAGCTAATTACATTATTTTAAGACATTCAAATTTGTTTTTTTCCTTCAAATTATGTTGTTTGACTTATGAACTAATATATAATGTAATAAAACACAATATATGATATGATTAAGTAATGTAATTTGTTTTCTTAGGATTTTCTTAGTATTCTCCAAAAAAGTTAATATGCCCTTATAATTAGGATAGGAGGGAGTATATATTAGGGTTAAGGTACATTTTTACCCTAAAAGTTGTCAAAAAATCTCATTTTTGCCCTAAAAGTTTTTTTGGGTGCAATGTTGCTTTGGAAGTGTCAAAACTGGAGCAATGTTGCCCCACAGTTAGTCATGGTTAATTTTGACCATTCACTTATACAGTTGACCCATATATATACACATGTGGCAGCCATATGTAACCCCATCCCTCCACCTCACCCTCCATGTCACTCCCTTTCTCTTCATTGCAACCAGCTCCTTCTTCCTTTTCTTCACTACACCGCCTCTATCACCCACCATGTGAATACCCAAATGATTACAGTGAGCTTCTTCGCTTCGTTGGCCTTAGCTCCGTTGAACTTGACGAACAAGGAGCATAGATAGTAAGGGATCGATTTGTGAAGTGGGATAAGCAGGGACTTTAGTTCATCAAAACATGGCGTTGGTGCAAGCGACGGTGGTGGCGGCAGAGGGCGAATGAGGCTACCTCTGAAGAAAAGGAAGAATGAGCCACCACCTAGCCAATGTCCACACCTCACATGCCACCACAGCTTCCTCAAAGGACTTCACCACTGCCTACAATTCTTCCTTCCTCATAGGAGCGAAAAGACTCCACTTTGACGCAGTGAGAAGATGTAAGGTACACAGGTTCCTCCAGTAAGGCCATTCTTGCAAAACACCATGCCCTTAGATCTATAGCTAACAATATCGTTAATTTGAAGTTTGAGTTTATTGGCAAAAATGGAGTCGTTAGTTTTTAGCAACAATTCGAAAGCTTCCACCGAGGATGGGTCCCTATCTTCTAGCCAAAGATTGCAAGTTGCGGTGGGGGAGTTTACCCAACTGGTGGAGGTTGTCGATGATTGGCACTGGTGGACCTACTGGTTGTTGTCTCCGAATTCGGCATCTCTGCTTTGATTTTTACGCTGTGTTAAAATGAAGAGAAACAAGAGAAAACTAACGATGAAAAGAATTGACGAAAAGATAGGGGAAGTGAGGTGAGAGAAGGGGGAAGAGAGAGGAAGGTGAGGTGGAGGGATGAGGTTACATGTGGCTGCCACACGTGCATATATATGGGTCAATTATAGGAGTTAACAGTCAAAATTAACCATAACTAATTGTAGGGGCAACATTGCTTCAATTTTGCAGGACGGGACAAAAAATTGAGATAGGATAAAGCTCGTCCTGCGTCCCGTCCCAATAATAATTTTGTCTCGTCCCGCTTTTGTCCCATCCCAAAATGACCAATATTGACATAGAAAGACTGGAATGAGATATGATTGAACACCCCTAAACAAAAGTGTATCAAATTTTTGTGGCAATTAAAAAAAATCTTTGTAAAAATTCATCACCTCTTTTAATTTTTGTTTTGCTGAATTAAATTTCAAAATTTTTCTGAAAGAAAGAATTACACATAAGCTAGTTTTACCATATCGAATATCATAATTAATCTAAAACAATTGTTCAAGAGCTGAGGCTAGCCCATACTCCTTCCCAATGTAAATTTATTTCTAGCTAAAGTATACTTTTAGTTAGTTTTAATGAATAGTATACTTTTAGTTACTTAACTTTATAAAATAAACTTTTGGTTTTATATTTCTATTATAGTTAATGTTGCTAACGGAAAATACTACCACAACAACCTTAAGTGATCCTGCTAATATAAAGTAGATTTAAGTCTTAATTTTTAATATAATATATTTATATTATTAAACTAAAATAAATTGAACAAACTGCTACAAATGAAATAGATGTTTTGATATTTAGCTTAATAAACTAATATAACTATATTATTAAACTAAAATATTTAATACAATATGTAAAATTTTTGTAATACAATCAAGGTTTTAATATTGATAGCTTTATTAGAATTTTAGATATTTTTCAATTTACACATATTTTAAGTTTAAGATTAACATCATTTGTTTACATAGTCATCACTTGTGTTTCCTGCTTTCCGTTAATAATATTAACGATATTAGAATTATATGATTAGAAATATAGTTTAAGTTAAGGGACTAAAGTATAACTTATAAAAAATTAAAGGATTAAAAGTATAATTTAGCTCTTTCTTTTTTAGAAAAAAGAAGGTCACTGCAAAATTTAAAATGATATTTATATCTGTCTATAAATTTATTTTAAAGTTAGATGAGATGAAAGATGGTGCAAGATACTCTTTGAATTATTGAGATATGACAATGAATTGAACGTAAAATAAAAAGAAAATTCGTGAATATTGCGTTCCACAGCATCATATGCTTCTTTTGCAATAATTGAGAGCTTTAAAATTATGAACAAACATTAAAACATAAATTAATATTAAACCCCACTAAAAAAATTATATATTAGTTGAGTTGACCGCACTCAAAGTACAATTATAAGTGGAATCACATATACATAATTGCTTAGCAATGGAAGATTTGATCCTTTAATTAAATGAATTCCTATTCGGTAAAAGTAAATGAACAACAGTTAATTATATTTAAAGCATATTAAGGAAAGAATTCAACAAATTAACCCTAAATTATTAAAGAAATAATTTCTTTTTCTTTTTCTTTTTTTAACAAAAGGCATATCCAAAATTCATATGCCTACAGTCCACCTTTCATATTTTGTTTTGTTGAAGCAATCATGCAAACATGATTGTTCCTCCTGGACGTTTCTCCACCGTTCATGTCAATTTTCAGTCCTCTTACTTTCTTTTTCATTATCACAATATGTCCTTGATGATAATTATATATTGATATTTCTTCACTTTATTTACTCACTCTATTTTCACTTTTTTCTCCAAAATAATAATAATCCTTTTCCCAAAATCATATCTTATCATATCTTTCCCCACTAACAAAACCAACCAAAAGATAAAGCCACCCCAAATTAAAAATTGTTTCTGTATTCATTTGTTACTATGCTACATATATAGGATAACCCATTACCTAAAATTAGTCTAGATTTGGTAAAATTCTAACATATAGTATTAAAATAATGTGATGTGGTTGTTATTATTTGTGTTGAGGTCAAGCTTGACGTGAACTTTTAAAAAAAATTGAAAGGAAGTACTCAGATCAATCTTCGAGATGATGACAATGAGGTAAACACTAGGAAAAGAATGGAAAATTTTAGTTACAAACGTAACCAACCCACCGCATCAAAAAATCAGCTAGTGAAAGCTTATCATGACATTTTTATTTATTATTTTAAAAGTTATATTCTATAATTTAGTCACTAAAAAATAAATTCATTTTTTTCCTGATGTATTGTTTTATAATTTTTATTGTTTTTTCCTTGTAATATATTTATAAAAAAAATTAATTTCTTATCAATAGGCAAAACAGATTAGCCCCTATCAGAAGCCTACAGCCTGTCCTGCTAAGGCATGCACCAGAAAGAAAAAAAGGGGTCCAACCTAAGACATTTAGAGGCTTTTTAAGGTAAATATGGACTTTCTTTTTTAATTTTAAGCCTGATTGAAAGCGTTAGGCCTAGCTTGATTAAAAAATTTTGGCTGATTTTTTTTGAAAAAAGTTAATTTTTAGAGAATTTAAATTCTAAAAAAAAAGAAAAAAATAATTTATAAATATATAGCCTCAAGGCCTATTAAAAACATATGGGTTAAGTAGCAAATTTGCCCGGAAGTATAGGCCTAGAAGCAATGTTGTCCTGAAAGTTTTTTTGTCTCAATCTTGCCTTGAAAATTTTAAAATTGAGCAATCTTACCCTTCCGTTAACTTAAAATTAAGTTTGACTTTAACTGTTGATTTTGACTTTTTTATTTTTAAGTCTTATGTGGATGATGACTCAACTAAGATTTTAATTCAAGTGACAGTAGATAAAAATAAAAACAAAAACAAAAACAATCCACACCTACCCACTGATATTCATTTATTATCTATAAATCACTCTGATGATGTACAGTTCTCTATGTCCAGCCTCAAGCAAGTTAACCATTTTTTTATTTCTTTAAAATAATAAATTAATATTATTGGGTAGATGTGATTTTTTTCTTTTTTATCCACTGCAACTTAGGCTAAAACCTTAATTGCGTCATTGTCTACATAAGCCTTAAAAAAGGTTAAACTTAACAATCAATATGCATTTTTGCCTTACTTTGACTGTTAAGTTTAACTTTTTTTATTTTAAAGTGAGACAAAAATGTTCATTGACCTTTAAGTTTAACTTTTTTTATTTGTAAGGTTTATGTGGATTATGACTCAGCTAAGGTTTTAGCCCAAGTTGCAGTGGATAAAAAAGAAGAAATAAAAAAAAATATTGACATATACCCACATATATTAATTTATTATTTTAAAGAAATAAAAAAATGGTTAACTTGCTTGAGGTTAAACATAGAGAACTGTCACATCAGAGTGACTATAGATAATAAATGAATATCAGTGGGTAAATGTGGATTGTTTTTGTTTTTTGTTTTATCTACTACCACCTAGATTAAAAAGCCGAGTCATCATCCACGTAAGCCTTAAAAATGAAAAAAAGTCAAAGTCAAACTTAACGGTCAAACTTAACTTTAGGTTAACGAAGGAGTAAGATTGCTCCGTTTTAAAACTTCTAGAGCAATATTGAGACAAAAAAAAACTTCCAGAGCAACATTACTCCTGAGCCTATACTTTTGGAGCAAATTTGCTACTTAACCCAAAACATATTGCCAGCAGACCTTTAAATTAAATAGGGTTCATGCCATATAAAGCTTTCTAAAGGCTCACTATAGCCTACAAAAAATATGTATACTGACGCTTAGTGTCTGTTTAGATTAGCTTTTAATAATATTTTTTATATATTTCAAAGTAAGTATATGAAAGGAGTTTTATCTCAGTTTGCGCAAACCTAAATTTTAAAATTGAAATCAAACAGACCCTTAGTCCCTGTTACATGTCCATGCCTATTTGATCAAAGCTTTGTGTAACTTGACCTAATTGTTAACGGTCAAATTGAAAGGCAATGAAATTATCATAATGAATGAGATTGAAAAAAACAAAATATATATACAATATATATATATATATATATATAGACACACACATGTGAGAGAGCAAAGTGAAATATCAGTTTAAAAAGGACAAATCATATGCGTAAACCTAAAGCTCTCATTTTCATTTTTAAAATATTCACTTTTGATGACATGTCCTTTTGTATTTATTTATTTATAATTGTCCTGCTATACCTACCTCTTTTATAGGGAGAAAAAAACAATATCACAATCAAAAGTTATTATCATCAGATATTGTTCAAGCTTCTTTGCATTAGGTTTATATATGGCTTAGTGCATCTAAAAGTTCTACTTTTAAAGTGCTTCTATGACAAAACCTAAACATAAATAATCCTCTCTTGATTAACTAAACTAAAGTAAACTCCCTCAAGCACTAATGGCTCTGACGATTCAATAATGCAAATAATGTATACCCATCGAAAAACTTATTGTATGATGACTCAAATTAAACTTGATAAAAAAAATAACAGATATTTTTCAGGGGGGAAAATATCAAAATCAAGTTATCATCATCAGATCTTGTTCAAACTTCTGTGCATCTAAATCTAAAATTTGTACTTCTAAAGTGCTTTATTCTATGACAGAGAAGAGAGTATGGCAAACCACAAACCTAAAAGATGAAATATCACCCTTTGTAGTTTTTAATTGAACCGTTCACCCAAAAACAAATTGGACCAACATAACACCTAAATACTTATCTATGTTAGTTTTTTTACTTTCCCTATTTTACTCCCCTCCATCCAAACAGAGTTAGTTAAAGTTATTTTTCATAAGCATCTGACACCCTAATTTTACTTTCTTTGTGCGTCCAACACCCTTGATGTTAATGTCCAACAGTCATCAACGCCCTAGTCTTTTTAATATTCCAGCACCCAAAAAAAAAAAAAGTAACATCATGGTGTTAGGATGTGTTAGAGGGGATAGATCTATGAGGAGTATAAGAAGAAAAAATGGAAAAAAAAAAAAAAGTAGTACACAATGTCTTTAAAACGTGACTAACACTTTTCTTTAGATTTAATTCACCCCACCTATACTTAATTATTGGGTACAAGTTAAATTGACGGATGAATTTCTTACAGGATACAACAAAGACCCTATTGAGTATGGATTGCACTTCCCCTACTTAAACAAGACAATAATAACTTTTACAAAGCTATAATTTGACTTTATCTTTATGTGTAAGTCCCAATGAAGTTATTGTTATATTCTATGTTTTGATAGTAACTAAACTTAGAAAATGCTTAAAAATGTAAGTCTAGAAAAATACTCTAAGTAAGGGTAATTTAAGTTTGTTACTTCAAGTTACACTTAGCTAGAGGTAGAAAATATCATAGACTAAGGGAAGATTACTTGAGAGATCAACTTTTCTTGTGTAATATTCAATTAGATCTCAAGGTTTAAAAAATCAAATTTGATTGTAAAAGTTTACAGTCAAATCTTGAAGTTTGACCAATGAGGTTTAAAGCAAACTTCGCTATAATAGTGAGGTCTACTAAAAACCTTGCTAGTAGTGAGGTTTCATAGCAACCTTAAGGTTTGCCTGAAACCTCACTCAACAACAAAGTTTAGCAAAAACCTCACTGACCAAGTAAAGGTTGAGGCAAACCTCGAGGTTTGTCCCAAACATTGAGGTTTAATCTAACCTTGCTAGACCAGCAAGTTTTCTGCCAAAACCTCGTTGTGTAATTCAATGTTCCCAAACATCTCTGTACAAAGTAAGATCCAATGAAACCTCAAGTAAACTCCTTAACCTTGAGGTTGGTAAGCATTTTTCTACTTCTCCACAACTAAGTTGCCCTAATTATTTTGAGAAAGCCCAAGAGCTCGAGTTTATTTTTAAAAACCTCAAGGTTATTTAGTGTTTTCAAATTGTTGTCAAATAGCAACCTTGAGTAAATCTAATGACCTCAAGGTTATATTCAATTGTAAAAACTTCAAGTATAGATTTCTTATTGAATTCAAAATTCATAATGATTGGAGAAAACCTCAAGTATGATACTTATTATCTTACTTTCAAAATTTGCACAAGTTAACTCAAGGAAATTTCTAAAACCTCAATGTTAATTTGAATTCTTGAAAACTAAAAATAGAGCATCGTAGTATAATTCTTGAACTAATTCAATGCTTACAATTATTGATATACATTCACTACTAATACTTTGACAAGACTTCTTATATTTTGTAGAACAAATTACAATAATCAAAAGTGCAGCTCAAGTTTAAAATTTGAAAAAGCATTTTATGTGTCAAAAGTATTACATGCAGCATTAAATGCCAACCAACGAAGATGAATAACATTCTCTTTACTCACAATGGCTACGTTCTTGAACTCAAAAAATTATTATTCTTGTTTCACAATGACTAGAACCTAAGAGACCAAAGAGCTCCAACGGACACTTGAATAATCTTAACGGTCCTCAACCTCAGACACACTATAAATAGAGAAGACATTTAAGACGGGCAACCACCAACTGAGCCTAAAATTCATTGAATTACTCTTGCATTAACTCTCACCTTAAATTCTTTGTATTTCCATATCCAAACTAGTGTTTTTATATCTACTCTACGTGAGAGCTTTGTAAAAACTTTCCAAAAATTCTGTTAAAGTTGCTCAAGGTAGAGGGACCTTAAGTTTGGGCTCTGATTACACACTGTAAGGAAAAGTAAGCTCTAAGTGGTGTATGAAGTCTGTATTAAGGTATCAAAAGCCCATTAGAATCTTGGAGGATTAGTGGTAACTCAGTGGGACATCAAGTAACTAGATGTAAGTCAAGGTTGGACTGAACCAGTATAAATACATGTGATCAAGGCTTCGATTAAAGTGTTTTAAACTCATGCTCTTATTATTCAACTTGTTGTTTTAAATTTTAAATTTTTAATATCACCCAATTCACCCCTCTCTTGAGTGAAAGGCTTGCACTAATAGTGATGGTACATGGTATTTTTAAATCATGAAGTGATGTCTTAAAATTGCGCCTCTTGAAACAACACATCTTTAATTAAAAGTCATAACCATATGTTAGATTTATTAACACCATATGTCTATTTATTAACCAACATAATTTAAATCACCGATAGTTATTTAAAATTACTTTTCCATAAAGAGTTACACTTTTATAGTAAATAAGGTTTTCTTAAAAACCAACACAACATTTCACTAAAAATCTTTGGTCATAACCTTTCAAAGGTTTTCTTAAAAACAACACAACATTTCACTAAGAATCTTTAGTCATAATTTTTCATGTGTTTATAAGAATCAAAGAGATATAACCTTAAAGAACTTTGATATTATAACTCCCTATACAACCATTCACATAAATTCTTTAATTTATAAATATATGGCTTTTCAACAAACAACACACATCTTCATTTTAAAATATTCTAATAAGATGTACTAGAGACACAATCGAATGTGCCGAAGCAAAAAATGCCCATCTGCTAGTCGGCAATGGAGTGACCCTACTTGTTCCTCACCTCGGGTGTCTCACGTTTATGCGTGATGATGAGCTCGATCAGCTATTTCTCACTTTACTGGCGGCTCTTTGTAATACTTTATGTAATATCCAAGTACTTGGCATTTAACATTAAAAAAAAAAAAGGTGTTAGACATATCATACAAAGAATTAGGGTACTGGACGCAACTTGAGAATTAACATCAAGATGATACTGCGTGCTATTTTACCCTATGCATGTGTGAGTGTCTATATATATATATATGAAAACTTGTTGTTTGATGACAAGTTGGGGTTAGAGATGATGGTTGAAAAGGAGACAAGAAAGTGGTGGGGAGGACATGAAATCAGGGCCATTAAAAGAGGCATATGAACAAGATGAGATGGGAATGAGTCCAAAATAGCACAGCACAACACATCACTATAAGGACTTTAATCTCTGCCACTAAGTGCACTTTTTTGGTGTTGGTGTTTATGTGCCATCTCCTCTGTGCACTAAACTTGGGGATATTGTTTTGTTCCCCTTTCCACCATATATATGATTATGCCCTTCTCCTCATGATTTGATTTGATTTGATGCCACCTCAATCTCCTCCACACCCATTGGTTACCCTCAAGATTCCCTTCAGATATTAATCCAAATCTTGTTTCGCACCTGGGAAAGCAAAGCATGCACAAGGCAGATATATATAGAAATATGTCTGTCTGTGTCTGTGTCTGTGTCTGTGTGGAAGAAAAAGTCGCTGAGAAGTCCCATTCAAAAATGTTATTGCTTCGCCTGTCAGGACAACCTTTTGGAATTTGAATTATATTGAATGCTAGTATTTTACATCGTGTACAAATGTATATATATAGCTAGAGTATTGGTACCTTCTGTATATAAAAATATATCGTATCAACAGATCCTTCTGTCTACTAAAATTTATATAGCTTATGACATTGCTAATCTTTATAGTTTGAACTAATATTAGTTATGATATCTATAGTTTCATAAGGATTTAGACTAAATTTAAATAGCGCTCCCTGTACTTTTAACAAATTTTTGTTCTCTGGTCTCTATACTTAGAATCAAACCAAGTCCGGAATACGTACTAAAATCAACAATTTGAAATTACAATAACCAAAACCAAAACTCGATTAGATAGTAAGAACTAATGATATTAACCTAAATTTCTAAAAACGACCTTTTCACCTTTTTTTAAAAAATAATTTTCTATAATATATAAAGGAAAAGCTAAAAAGTGTCAGGCTCACATGCCTAAGTTTAGTTTTGAAAGACAAAGTGGAAACCACGTATTCATCCTATAACGGAATTGGCAGAGTTTGGTTCCTGTCCTATGTCTCGAGAGAGAGATATATATATCATATTGAAAAGAGAGAGGGAAAAAAAAGGGATTAAAATGGATAGATTATTCAAATACTTTACTACATGTGCTTTGTGTGTTAATTGGAGAAAACAAGGTTGTGCTGAATAGATCAAGTGCTGTACTGACAAAAATAAAGCAGATAGTGGACCTCTCTGAAATAAACAGACAGCCAAACATGCATCCATGAAATAATAATAACGATGATGATGAAGAATATTAATTGACGTGATTTTTATGCCTTCTCTTTGTTTTTCAGAAACGACAAAGTTGTAGCAGAAATTCCTCATTGACTATTTTAGTTATTAACAAACTTTTTGGGCTAAATTACAAAATAAACCTAATTAATTTTACACCAATAGCAAATAGCTTTTTCCATTTTTACACTTCTTAACACTTTATATCTCTCTCTCTCTATATATATATATTTTAAAAAATTACTCCTTAACTTTTAAGTTTGCACGAATAACACCTTCCTTAATCATTTTGTATCCTTCATGAAATATAATATTTTATAAAGCATGCATCCTTTTAGTTTTTTTTTATTATATGTGGGTACCACATAGGGTACTAATTATACCACACGGCCTAGAGTCCGTTGGTCCTTTTATTTTAGTTTTTATGCAAACAACTCCGTAAACTTTGAGTTAGAGTACTATCTTGAATATTAAATTATATGCAAATTAACTACTACTTATATTATACTCTTGGTGAGATAACGCGAAATTTAATTGTAAGGAAGTTATTTGCATATATTTAAAAGGGTAAGAAGCTTATTCTAAAGTCTTACGAGTCAGCGAGATCATCTCCAAATGATCCAATAATTAATTGATTTAATTATGTAATTACTTTGCCAAATCTTTAACATAAGCTCAAAATGCCGACACCACTTGGGCTTCTCAAGGCCCAAGAATGAAATCTGAGAAAGCTTAAGGCATGGAAGTTATTGCACAGTGAAGCTAAAAAGACGTTACTATCTGATTTCAGAGGATCCCAAAGACCAAGACAAGTCACCTTTTAGTAGAGCCGAGAAAAAGGGCTGAGCCCGTCGGGCCGGCCCTTTTAAGCCCGTTTAAATGGAGGGCTGGGCTTGTAT
>JBAGKO010000002.1:12284102-12295774 GCA_037177275.1 Acacia concinna | reverse complement strand
TCCTGGGCTTGTTCATGCTTGGGAGAACCTCCCAAGTCTGAGTCTCAGAATTGTAGAGTTCAGCTGAGCTGAGAATACGCCCCTCTGAATCACAACCACCAGCCAAAATCGCTATCTCTCCAAGGCTAGCAGATCCAAATAGACATCTAGGCGCATTCATTCTCATTCCAGATGTCCAAGAGTTTGTCAAAAGACTGTATCGGTATATGACATGGGAAGTCAATTCCTTCCCAAATACAAGAAGTTCTGTGCCTACAGCTAAGGACTCCTTATCAGAACACCTGAAGCATTCATTAGAAGCCATCCTAGGTAAATGCATCCAACGCTGACGAATTGGATCATAAGCTTCCCATTCAAGAAGCTCACATGAAAAATAAATCCAGTGCTCAATGATGCCATGCAGTCTTCTCCAAGTATAGAGCTCACCACTTCTGATTAAGTTCCAAAAGCTCCTATTTAAAGAAGCAAGAGAACCATAATCAGACCTTGAACAGCGGCTAAGACAGGCAATTGAACTGTCACGATTCATGCGTGGGAAAAGAGAACCAGAAGCAGATGAGTCCCCAGCTTGCTGCTGTTGCTGCTCGTCATCTTGTTGGTTATCAGAATTCAATGAATCTGAACCATGTTGATGCTGCTCCTGCTGCTGCTCATCAGATTTCTGGTCACTTGAATCTGAAGAATCCCCAGCCTGCTGCTGATTATGAGACTGAGAGTCAACAGAATCTGATGAATCGCCAGAATGATGCTGCTCTCGTTCATCAGAGGGTTGCACAGACCCAGCTCCAGCCATTTCAACCCTTTCCTTGAACGACTCACAGTACTTCCTCCGTTCCAGGATGTTGGATCCGTCCTGGTCCATTGGGGGAATAACGGAAGAGTCCAATGAATCTTTATCCTGACAAGATTGCTGTTCAAGCAAAGTCCGAACACTTTCAGCTCTTTGGTCTAATATCTTGGTAAGCTTGCGTGACCGGAGTCCATCCTCGCCATCAATTTCTAATGGGCGCTTGCCATTTTTTATGTCAAAATCTGGCAGATTTTTCATGAAAGACCAGTTGTTCTCTGCCGGGCAAGTACTAGAAAACAGCCTTGGAAACACACAGGAACGACCGTCCAACATGTCTACGCGACAAGAACGAGAAGCGGCAACAAGTTCTCAAACCCAATCCACTTCCTCCTGTCTTTATTGGAAGAAACAAATTCAACAGCACAGAGAGGAGCAATTGGAGCACCTCAACTCCCCAGAAGCTCGGTCAAAATGAAGAACCTATTCAAACAATTAATGAAATTTAATTCATACGTTAATTTTCTTTTTCTCTTCTTCTTAGAGACAGAAAATCTGCACAGAACACTAAATACCCTTCTCACGCTTTGGCTAAAAATTCAGAGCAAAACACCATACAAAATAAAAACAATATTACAGATCAGAATCCATTCAGCAAAATTACCCAGGCGCAAAGGTAAATGCCTTGTGCAGAACCAAATTTGCCAACAAAGGAGAGATACCAGAAAGCAAAACACCGCAAACAATTAGAACTTCAATTGAACTCACAGCAACGAATTCAAATAACGCAATCGAATGTGAAAAGAAACCAGTTCAATATTCCAATGTGGAAATCAAAAATATAATTTCGAATACAGCCCAGTACTCGTTTGGCCTCAGAACTCGGCAGAAAGCAAAATTTAGTTAGATCTCTAAAAATATTCACTGAAACCCAATTCATAAGCTATTAATCCTCTCATTCATAAGAAAGCTCAAAACCAGAAATAAGAATGCAACAGACTTACGGATTGGATAGGAAGAAAAACTAAGGAACCCGATCGGCAAATTTCAAATTGAACAACAATCTTCAAATCTCTCTCTCTCTCTCTCTCTAATACACACTATTACATGTATACCCAGACATATCCTTTCTCTTTCTCTAGACCCTCTCCGTTCTTGGCGTTCTTAGTTCTCCGTTGCTCCTTGAAATTTTCCGTGCAAAACCAAATGAAGGTTTGGAGCAAAATCTCAATAGAGGACCCCTCTTCCATGGCCTTATCTCTCTTAAATCATATCCTAATTTATAATTTAACAATTCCTTAATTTTTTTGTTTGCTATGAAATTAATATTAATATTATAAAAAAAGAAGGAAAGAAAGAAACTGACGGAGGCGGTGGTTGGTGGGTCCATCATAGGTTCGCCGTGCCAGTCGCCGTTATGGAACCGGTCGCCGGTAACCGCCGGTCTGGCCACGTGTTGACTCGGGAGAATCAAATCTATCTCCCTCTTTCTCTCTGTCTCTCTCTCTCTCCGGTTCGCTGACTCAGAGTAAAAAGCAAGAAAGAGAAAGCGATAAGGAGTTCTCCGTTACCCATACGTCTCTGTGAACCGTCGGATTTTGATTCCAAATTCTCGGCTGGTCAATTACTTGTGAGGATTCGGCCGGTGGTGTGGTCACATGCGACGCGGTTCCACTGAATATCGAGCTTTCATTGGTCCAACGAGAATCATTAAAAAAGCTAAACCCCCATTTTATTTTATATTAATTTTTTTCTTTGAGGTTTGGTTTGCCTAGGCAGTTAATTAACCTGATGCTTAACTCCATGCGATGTGACCTTTGACTGGTCAATTTTGGAGCAAACGTAGTAGCTGTTTTCTTTCTGTAACGATAAAGGGAATTATGATCATTAAAAGTTGATTGTTTATTAATTATTATTATTATTATTTATTGTTACTACTACCAAACACGGTTTTAAATCAAAACGCTTAAGTCAAAAAGGCGGATTTAGCTCCATTTTGCTGTTCCCAAATCTTCTTTTGCGTTTTCGGCTCGTGCCCTTTTTGCCCCCCTCTTTGATTTTACTGTCTTGTCAAAATTTTTTTCCCTTTTCTGTCTCGTGTCCCAGTAAGTCAGTAACGATTGTAATTAGGAACCACGAATGAAGTAAATTAGGGTGGAATAACCGTGCTTAATGAGAATATTTAAATAATAATATCTGAATTTAATTTGGGGGGTGCGCAGATGGGACTGAATAGTATCAAAGATTAAGACAGGTCGGCAAATGAAGAAATTAATGGAGCACAATTTTCTAGCATACCACTGTTTGTAGATTCTCCTATACATAATCATTTCAAACTTTTCTTTCTTTCTCTCTTTCTTTATTGTAATTTGGGATTAATATGTGTTACACTATGTGCTTTAATAATTAAACAAATAAACGTGTGTGTGTACTACTCTCTCACGTCCAAAATTTAAGTCACCGCTGAAATTTTTTTTTCCTGATATATAACGTAAATAATTTAAAGAGCAATTAATACTTATTTACCAAATTTATTTCCGTAGTTGATATTTAAATATGGTTTATTATGTTTTTCTTTATATTCAAAACTTCATGCAACAGGTATAAAGTTGATTGTTTTTTTTAAATATATATATATATATATATTAAGACACATGTAATAAGTTTTCTGTAGTTTATTAATCTGTTGATATGAGTTAGTTGGGATTCACTTGTATGTATGGTGGAGAAGGTGAGAAATTGGGATTGGCAATGAACTGAAAAGAAAAGGGGGAGAATGGGAAAAAAAAATGGGGAAATTTAATTAATCACATCAAGCTTTTAATTATGCTTGCATGTGTCACCATTTGGCTAATGGTGAACCAAAATCTTGATTTAACTATTTAAGTAGGCTAAGGACTTTTCCCTTCTTTTCTTTTTTAATTGTAATCAATCTCTTTCAGTCATTCCTCTGTCCTCTCTCTCCCCCTGTCTCTCTCTGATCTCCCCAAAGTGGCACTCTGGTCGGCAATTTCCATCCTCCTCAAAATGTTATTTTCTTTTTTAAAAAAATAAATAATAATAATATAATATACACATCCATATGCTTGTTGCATTATTTAAAATTCAGTAAATGATAATTTTCAGGATTTAATTCAACTCATAATTGTGTAATCTTACGTTGTAATGTGAACTTTATCCATTCATGGGCGTTGAAGGGCAAAATAGTAAAGTACCATGAGTGGCGCCACCTGGATTAATGGTATGCATGCGGGCAACAAAATTTGAATTCAATTCCGTGGGTTGAATGATCGTTTGTGCATTTTGGCCTATAATGGTCATATATGCCAGGTTCTTACTTTTCCCCAGCTTTTCAACCTATCTCACTCATTAATAGTATATGTTACTAATCTACAAATACAATTGATATTATTTAACTGATAAAGGCTACTAAAGTTGAATTCAGATATTATCTGAACGTTTTAACTTTTTACATTTAATTATTGGGAGAAAGATAATAAAATTACGTTGAAATAGATAAAAGACATGTAAGTATATTGAAATATTAATATATATACTCAAGTTGTTAATAAATAAAAAAAAATGTATTAACAAGATTTTAAGAATTACCAAGATTGGATATCTCTTCTAAATGCTATTTTTGGCACTTGTACAAATACAAGCATTACAAGGCTCAAATTTAAAATACCTCCCCTGATAGTACTTTTTGCATTCATACAGTGTCACTTCAGACTTGTTAAAAGTCAAAACTCATTGGGGTATGTTTTTAAAGAGTTTTAAATATTTTGTTATGTTTATCTATATTTAATAAAGATACTGGGAGATAATAATAAGTGCGATCATATTAGAGTTTTGTTTAATTAATAACAGTAATATTAAAAATTATTCACATTTTAAAATAAATTTAATACTTTTAACTAGTTTTATTAGTTTGTAATATTAGATGGTACCTTATAATAGAACGATCAGAGGAAGTAGTTTTTACGATTTATAAAATAAATATATGAGAGGGGTTTAATCTCATCTCAAAAAAAAAAACTTCTAAAATTATAGTTGTTTGGTTTCATGCACTAAGATCAACCTTGGGTGATAATAATACTTGCGATCTTTCATGTAAGTTTTCTCATAGTAAAATTGTAGAGGGGGAGAAGGGTGCAGACTTTTTCAGAATTCTTTCCCTGTTTTTTTTCTCAAAATCTCATCTCAACCTTTAAATTTTAAAAAATAATTCATTTGTAATTTTGCTCAAACTGTTATTATATTTATTTATAAATCAATTCTTTTTGTTAATTTTATTTGTATTGCAATTATAAGTGGTCTAGATTATATTTTGATAGTTTAAATTTTTTTTATTTGTGTTTAAAATAATAGTTTTATAAATATTAAATCTAAACTATTATAAATCTGATTGATATAATTAGATTTTGAAGAGAAAATAAGAAATACCTTCATGAGAGAATCAAACTGAGGAGAGAGAGGAAGAGGGGCGGAGGGAGATTAATTAATTGGATAATAAGGGAATAGAGAGAGAGAGAGAGAGAGAGAGGGAGAGATGCGTGGGAAAGGAATGAGAAAACAAAAGGGCATGAGCTGTGATGGACAACTAGCATTCGTTGGAATCAGCTCTCTGGTCCTGTCACTGGTCCCCACCTTCTTTCTTCCTATTTTATTTTTTTGTATTTTCCCCTCTCCCTCACAATACATGAATATATGGGTAAATGACATTTAAATATTATTTAAAATTGTAAAATTTAAATTAATTTATTAACATTTCAAAAAGACACTAAGGTGTTATAAATTAAATTGGATTTTTAAAATTTTCTGATGTGAACAGAAACAGAATTTTGTAAGATGAGTAATGTGATTTGCAAGAAGAGTAATAGATTTCGCTATTTTTTTTGTCTCTATTTTTGTCCTTCTCTTTGATAGTACTGTTCACCTGACACTGATGCATAGCGACAGAGGAGAGAAAAATTTGTCCGTGACAAGGGAAAAGGGGATTTTCGCAAGTCGATTAATAGGATTTGTAAGAATAGTAATGGAATTCGTTAGTCCGTGGATCACTTTTCACATCAACAAATTTCAAAAACATAGGAGAGAGGGGATTTTTCGTAAGTTAACTAATGCTTTTTACAAGAATAGTAAAGGAATTTGATAATTTCTGTATTACTTTTCACATAACCAAATTTAAATAACTCAATTTAGTCATAGTACTTTAGTGTTTTTTTAAAATGTTAACAAATCTTTTTAAGTTTTAAAAAATTAAAGTCTCATTTTCCCTAAATATATTCTCCTTTGTTTATTAAAGTCAATATTTAACAAAGTAGTTGTATATGAGAATGAGCATCAATCATAATATTTACTATTCTATTTTCAAACATCTCCAAAATTCAACTCCTAAATTAATACTATTTGTTTTCTTTCATCTCATACTAAGTTGTAATTTTATAGCAGTTTTAATATTTAAGTGGCATACTTTAATTGCATTGCTGCACAACACATGTAATTATGATATCTATTTTTTAAAAAAAAATTAGTTGTTGATTTTATAAAAATGGACTCTCATTTTTATAAGCTGTACAAATTTTTTTCAATGAGCCTAGTCTTTTTTTTTTTTTTAATAAGCTACGTACACTTGAAGATATCTGAATATTTAATATATTTTTTCTATTTTTACCCTTGATTAATATGTATATATATTCCTGCATTACCTATCATGATCTATTTTTTTACTCATTCTCTTCTAGTTTTTACTTATTCTTTCTCATTTATATCAACAAACCATATTTTTTTCAAAAAATAAAATTCTCACACATTCACTGTCTTCCAGTAATTTTAACTCATGGGCAAAAAAAAATAATGTTAACTGGGTTATGAGTTAATTTACCTAATCTAATTATTTTAGAGTGGTTTACCGTTTACAAAAAACAAAACAAAACATTAGTGAGCCAAAGAAGTTATACATGTGTATATGTATTTAAAAGTGGCTACTTACGTATGAATGCGGGGGTTAGGACTAGGAGGGAAGAGGAAGGCAAATTAGAGACGACGTCGTGTAGTGAGCCCGAAAGTGGAGGGAAAGGTGCGCCGCATGTTCTGATGTGCGTGCATTTGCGATCTCAATCTCCTCTCTATCTTCTCCAAATCACCAAACTTTTGTTTCCTTATTTTAATTTAATCAATTCCCCTAATATTTATTTTATCGAGAATTACTTTATTTACTTTTTTTTTTTTGGTTTTTGTAAGAGAGCCTAACCACTATTTAAATCCCAAACACGTGCGCCACCGCATACGTGCTTCATTTGGATTCTCTTGGGTATGCGCCCGCCCACGGAAAAAGGTACACTCCCATACACAGCGACATCAGCCTGGTAATTCCTTTTTTTTTTTTTTTTTGCCTTATCAGCATGGTAATTCCTTGACACGTGTCGGCCAACCTTTCTTGTTTCTTCAAAAACCTCCAATCCTTTTCTTATTATTTTACTCCCTCACATCTTTCATATAAAACTTTTTTAATTAATTTTTTTAAATTAAAAAAAAATAGTTGAGTTAGTTAATGTGATGGATACTCCTTCTATTCCTATATACAGTACCCATTTGATTCACAGAATTAAATGTAATGTAATATAATATAATGTAATGATAATTCTATAAATTTGTTTGCTTTGTCATTAAGGAAAGACGATGCATATACATAAAAACGTTTGGTTAAGTTACATTTTATATGAGAATCTCTGAGAATAATATAGTCAGAGACAAAATTACCCCTATCTATATATATATGTTTGTATATGTATAATGTACACCTTGGGTTTATGGTAATTTTTTTCAATTTGTGCGGTATATTTAATGGTGAAAATATTATTCCGCATAGAAGTTGGATTTTATGGTAATTTTTTAATATTTAATGGTGATAATATTATTTAATGGGATATTTTAATATTTTTAATAGTTGAATATATTTTTTAAAAATTTTTATTTGGAAAATATTTTTTAAAATATTATATAGTTACTTAATATCTTCAATATTTAATGGTAGCAATTATTTAATATTTAAAAACATTTATGAATGGACACTTTGGTTAAATTAAAAAATTATAATGGCAATAGAATCTTTTTCACTTAATTATAGGATGCATGCATCCCCATTAATAACTTTTAACAATGTAATCCTCATTACATCAAATGATGTAAACAGGATTACATTTTGTAATCTAGTTTACATTATATAAACTCAACAAAAAACTGTAATCAACATATTGCATCAGAATTATATATAATTATCTCCCATGTAATTGAATCAAATGAACTATAAGCTTCTTTCAATCAAATCACATATTCTAGAATTTTTATTTTCAAAAACACACGTATTTGTGAATGAGTGAGAGAGAAAGTGTAACAATGAGGACAAAAAAAAAGAAGAAGAAAGAGAATTGGGGGAATATTTTTATAATATACTGATAATTTTCCTTAATTTACTAATTCTTTCTCCTTATTAATTATTGTTGCTATGTATCAATAGAGAAAAATTAGGAAAAATTTAACAAATATAAAAATTGTGTATATATCATCTCTCTAAATATGTTTTAGAGAGAATTTCATTTAAATATTATTATAATTTTAAAATCCTAAATCAATTATGTTACCTATAAAAGTAATAGGATTACCAAAACTCGTAATGCAATTGATAACTCAGTTTTACGAAAAATTATTAATTTAAAATTTTAAAATTGAAAAAGTATTTAAATGAAATTCTTTTATTATGCTAAGGACAAGAGGGTACTTTCTTTATATAAAAAAAATTAATTATATGTTCTAATTTAATTTTTACAATAATATTAAATATTTTAAAATTGAAGAATTAGTAGTTATATTATACAAGAGTACACACACTACTATTACAGATGGGAGAATGTCCGTGTGTGTCGGCTTTTGCTTTCCATTTTCTGTATTAAATTAATATAAAGTATATATAATCCATAATCATTGTGATGACACATTGTTTGCCTTAATTATGACTTTTAAGCACTACTTAGATATTGCCTCCTCTATATTTTGATTATTATTTCTTGTGTCTTTCATTCATGCCCCAGCCAAAAATATAATAATAAAAAAACCTTTGAAAATCTTGTAGTGGTCTGAAAAGTGTGAAATAAAAAAGGGGTAAAAAGATTAAGCCTTTAGTATTCAGATTTCAGAGATAATTATTACTGTTGCTATTAATATAAGATATCGTGTAGGCCAAAAAAATATAAGATATCGTATGATGGTGAATTGGTGATGCAGGCAGTGTTTTCCTTTATTATTTTCATTTTATTGACAAATGGGCAATAATTATGACAATGGAATAAACTATTTTCTTTACCTATATTTTGTTTTGAAAATTTATGATCGTACACTGTGTACTTTTGTTAATAAATATACCAAGTACAAAAGAAAGGAACAATTAGCATTTTCAAGGGGCATAATAATAATAACAATGCATGTTAAGTACTCTCTTGTTCTCAATTTCCCACTTATTTTTTATTTTTTAACCTGATTTCATTTCGCTAATAATTACAGTACATAACTCAAGATTAGCCACACTCTATGTTAATTTATTTTTTAATATTAAAAAATCATGATAAGGATATCGTGGCGGCTGTATATATAGAATTGTTCTTAAACTCTATGTTTCTTGATCCTTTGGTAATTATATATATGTTCATCGAATTAAAAGAAGAGTTTTTCTTAACAAGAATCTTATTGGATTATTACAATTTTTTTCACACTAATAATCGCAACAAGTGGAGACAAATTAAAACTTAGTGAGCATACAATCTAAGTGTGATCTAAGTTCATGTAAGTATATGAGAAAAAGGGGGGCAAAATAAAAAATATAGAGATGATGCGTTGATAGGTTTATTTTCTTAAGCAAAACAAAAAAGCATGATGATATATATTTATATTATCTTTTCCTCGGAATTAAAAATAAGTGATTATATATATAAAGTGCCATGTAGTGCGTTACTTAATTATAAAAAAGATTGCATGTCTACCAATAAAATTAGAACAATGCAAGAAAAGATAAAGCTAGTATTTAATTTTTGGCAAACAGGCTTTCTTGATTGAAATTGTATGGTAGAAACAAAACTTAAAAAACGGGAAAATAGCTAAAAATATCCTATTATAGGGTTTTATTGTTCATGTACGTAGGATTTAATCTTTGTCCGATAAGGAGATCCTATTTCTCCTTATTTACTTATTCTTGTTATGTAAAAATTTTGTCCATCTTATTCAGAGCGAGGTTGATCAAGAAAATTGGTTCCCTTTCAGACTTAAGAGAAATGGGGCTCAAGTATCACACTTATTTTTTACTGATGATCTCTTTTAGTTTGTTGAAGCCTCTATGGATCAAGCAGCAATATTGAAGGCATGTCTAGATGAATTTGTGTTTTCTCGGATGAGAAAGTTAATAGTGCTAATTAAGTCACTAATATTTTTCTCAGCTAATGTGAATCATAATAGAAGACGAGTAATTAGTTCTTTTTTGGAGTTTTCGGTAACAATTGATCTTGGTAATATATGGGTGTTCCTTTGAACAACAAACGTGTTATTGGACATACTTACCAATATGGTCTAGACAAATGGAAAGCAAGCTGATGGGGTAAAAAATGAACACGTTATCTATGGTAGTGAGACACACTTTAGTTTCATTTGTGATGTTTGCTACTCTAATTTACACAATATAATCTTCACGGTTGCCAGCTCATACATGGGAAGAAATAGATAAGCAATGCCATGTTTTTTGGGAAGCATGGGGGCAACAAAGAAAGTCCATTTGGTGGCTTGGGATGATGTTTGTCGACAAAAGGAAGAGGGAAATCTTGAGATTAAGAGTGCTAAGAATCAAAATATTGCCTCTATTATGAAGTTAGTGTTGAGTTTAATTAAGAGGACTAACTCTTTATAAGTCAGGTTTATGAGAGAAAAGTACAAATGTGGAAATGACATTGTGCCCCATGTAGTCACTCGAAAAGGAGCATCCCTTGCATGGAGAGTTATTTGTAGAACTTATATAGGATAATACAACATATGAGATTGGATGGTCTTTGGATGATGGTAGTAGAATTAAGTTCTAGTTGGATTGTTGGCTAATATGTTATGATAAACTCATTAATTATTGTTAGAATATACCTAGTCCACCCTTAGTGGATTAGTGGCTGTTATATAAATATGCAAAATATATGAGTTAAGAGAAGAATTTTAATATATTATTTAAAATTTAAATTTAAAATTCAAATAATTTCCCTATGTTATATATGGGAAGACGTTGAGTTCTGAAGTTTTTAGTTTTACGTTTTTGCGTTTTATTGTAAACAAGAAATTCTCTCAAGTTCTTCTATTTCTTTTGGGTGCATCTTTCGTATACGTGATTAGAGTCCAAATTGGTGCTCCTATCTCGTGTGAGTACTTAGTGAATCGTTTGAATTCTAGGTACGCCCGAAATTCCAACAATGATATTATAGCGTGAGATGTGTTCCTGATGAAGAATCACATGTGGCAAAATTCAACGAATCTTTGATAGTGTCTAAGGTTGGAATTGGTCATTGCTTGAATCCTTTCTCCCAAGGAGTCTTTGATGTCTGGCTATTGGTAGGGGAAATTTAATTGCTTGCATTGCATGCTAAAGTATGGGGAATTAAACGAACGTGCATGGAACCCGAACCGGAAGAATATTATTATTATTATTGAAGCTGGTTGTCTTGAAGTTGTGAACCTGATAACTAGTGGCACTACAAAAAAAATGGGGTTTTGTAGCGATTTACTTGTAGCGGTTTTTAATAAAACCGCTACAAATTTGTTACATTGAAAAAATTTGTCGCGGTTTTTCGATGAAACCGCT
>JBAGKO010000002.1:12272740-12284002 GCA_037177275.1 Acacia concinna | reverse complement strand
ATAAACCGCTACAAATTTGTAGCGGTTTATTGGTTATGAGTAACGGTTTTAAATAACCGCTACAAAACAGTTTGCCATATGCGATTTAGTAGCGGTTTTTGAAACCACTACTAATGATATTTGTAGCGGTTAAAACCGCTACAAATACCTGATTTTAACCGCTACAAATACGTCATTTTTTTGTAGTGTGGACGGTTGGGAAGAAGATCACAATGAAGGGCATTATATATACTTACTTCAAGAGATCAAGCAGTGGATGGATATATAAAGAATGGGATATCTAATTACTACAGTATGGAAGCATCGCAAATGGAGTTGCTAATGTACGTCCTAGCTAATAAGGAGGCTCTAAATATATATAGCTAGTGGCAGGTATAGTTAAATATATATGTTCTCATCTCCTCTGGATTTTATCTGGACGCCATTCGATCTGATTTAATGACTTATTGTAGTCTCTAACTTGTGCTATTCTCCATCGAAAAAAAAAGGGTACTGTATATAAGGACTCGGGTACGATCTATGAACAAGGACATCACTTCTTTAATTATATAGAGTACAACATATCTTTAACTACAAGTAAATTAAAGCTAAACATAGATTGTGCCCAAAAAGACTTGCCTATATGTTCTTAAATACTACCTCCATTTTTATTTATAAGATCTATTTGATTTTTTTAAAAGAACTTAAAAATTTTTTTAAAAAGCTAATTACATTATTAATCATATCATATATCACTATTTTATTACATTATATATTAGTTCATAAATCAAACAATATAATTTGAACAAAAACGATAAATTTTAATGTGTTAAAGTAATGTAATTAGTCTTCTTAAGATTTTTCTAGGACTCTTCAAAAACATCAACTATGTCTTATATATAGAAATGGAGGGAGTAGTAGTTAATTTTAGGTGCATATGTACGTGATGTGACTGACTTTATAATAGGTGATTTTTTAGTAATTTTGTGAGAGAGAAAAAAAAGAGATTATAAAAAATAATCGTTTTTAACATAAAGGAAATAGAACAAGGGCACGTGCATGGGCCACTTTTGATATAGTAATAATTATGATGAAGAGATAAACGTATGTATAATATGATGATGATGATAATATATTTTTAAAAAAATATATGAAAAGGAGAGGAAATAAATATAACAAACTTCAAAACCAAGCAATTCCACTATGCCCAACCTACAAAAAAGATTCTTGGCGTGCACTAAGCAATTATAATAATCCAAGGCTCAATAAAACCGAGGCCACATTTTGTTCCAATGAAAGATGTCCACGTGTCGGTCTACATTGTAAAGGCGTGTGTGGCCATGTGAAGCATTATTGGAGGTTGAGAAAAACGCCTTAATTCATCCCGTTGCACAATCAAGCACATTAAACGACGTATAATCTTTTTTCTCAAAATTATAAACAAAAAATAATAATAATTATTATTATATAATAAATACCATTAGTATTATAAATGGTAAAACTTATAACATTGGACTCGTTCTACCACGGTGTCCGATATCTGAGACTCTAGTTAGCTTGAAAATTCAAAAAAACACACGCACACAAACCAAATTCAGGATAAGTACGAGTTTACAACTTTTGATGTGTGATGTGAGTCTACACGTGTGTGTTGTTGCAAAAACGCACGCGCGCATATGTTGACGAGTGACGACCACAGGAAAAGAGGGGGATGATGAGGAGTGGTGTGTGGGCGCGTGAGAGATTAATTAATAATTCTAATTTTGATTTAAATTCAAAAAAAAACACACAGACACACACACATTCGGATATACTTTAGGGCAGGCTAATTCATTTTGGGTTCGGCCAATAATACTTGACAAAAACCGCTACCTAATCTTTGTTTTTACTAATATTTTTCTCTTTGTTTTTGAAACTTTTGGAGATGAAGTTTTGTAACTCTTCTTTTTTTAACTCTCCAAACAAATGAAAGGCCATTTATATCTGTTAGGTGTGTTTGATTGTATTGACCTTAGACTGGTATTCAAATAAATCAACTTTCGTATTTATATGAATGTGTTGTGACAAGTGGGGTGCTTTAAGATTTTATTGTGTACATCACCAAAAAGGTTTTTGTCTATTAACCCTTGCTACGCAAAAAAGAAAAAAAAGGGAAACAAATTGGACTAAGTAGCGTGTGGTCTAATCTCAAATGGTGGGCGACTTAAATTAAGAAATTTCTTAACCAACCAGCCAATAACAATGACACGTGTAAAATCTACCGTTCAACTTATTAAAAGAGTATTTTTTTAAGGAGATTCACTATACCGTTTCAGAGAAGAAATATAATTATCAAAACATCATACAACAAATGAGTAGTATCCAGATATAAATTCTTTTTTTTTTTTTGGTTATACATGAACAAATAATAAGATGAACTAAATTACAGTGTTTTTTTTTTCCGTTCATGGCATTCTTGGCTAGCAAGTTTGCAACTCCATTAACTTCCTGACTAAACTAGTTTATATTGACAATATATTTATGTTGCTCACTTTTTATTAGTATTATTTTTACTTCACTCCATAAGGAAAATAATGTAAGATCAAATTTTGAGAAGGGCGCTAAATTATTGGAAGAGGCGAAAACTTTTTACACTCTAAAACTTAAAATGAGAACCTTTGAACAGATAATAAAGATTTTTTTTTGGAGAAACAATTTGCTAGTAATGAGAAGAATGGATAACATATAAAAGGGGAGTATTGAGAGGGATTGATTTAGAAAAATTTAAAAAAAAAACAAAAATAAAAAGGAGAGATGGGATAATATGATATATGAGAAGGTGGTTGTGGGTGGTGGAGTGAAAGAGAAGAAGGGAGAGAAGTGGAGGGGCTATACACCACGTGACATGTATGTTGTTTACATGACACATTTTTGCAGATTAGCTCCATTTTTAACTGTCATTGGGCCCCACCCCCACCTCCATCATCCTATTTTAATTAATTAATAATAACCCCCCACATTAACTACTTACTCACCAACTTTAATTTAATTAACTATTTCATTATACGTATATAATGTAATTAGCACATTCAATTAGGGGGGGAGAGGATTTCAATTAGCAGGTAGGGTAATTGATGGAGGCTGGTTTGGCAAACCAAAAAAAAAAAAAATAATAATAATAAAGAAGAACAAGAGGAAGCACAAAGTTGGATTGTAATTAAATTAAGATAAATATGCTATGATTGTGAGCATCTATCCCTCTTGCCTCTCACCCACTTTCCATTTTAGTTCCACACCAACAACTTCAAACCATCCCTCTCAATTATTCTCACCTTCTCCTTCTATCACAAATATATCATTTTTTTAAAATAAATAAATAAATAAATTCAATAACTATGTATCATTCTCTAGTTTGGAAGCCTTGATATAATTAAACCCCTAGCATAAAGTTATATACGACATAAGATTCAACATATTTCGTTAACATATATTCTCTAAATTGTAATATAGTAAATGTTTGTTCAACACTATTATTGACCTAACATCAGATAATTTATGATCAATATTCTGTCCTAATTGAATTCATACATAAGAATATCAATTGAGCAATGGAAATGACATTTACCAAATCACACATATCATATAGCACAAAAAAAAAGTCTTGCTGTTAATGAGTCATAAACATTGTAACTTGTTAAAAATGCTATATTTCTAATTGTGTTTCTGTTAAATTTCAAACTCTAGAAGAATATTAGATAGAAAAGGCACACTTTTTTTTTCCTCTGAGAGAGAGAGAGAGACAGATAGAGAGCGTGTGTGAGAGGGAAAGAGGAGGGGCAAGGTTGGCAAAAGAAAACAAAAGAGATAGGAGAAGATCAATACTACAAAAACTGTTTTTAGTCATGGTTTATTTAAGGACGGAATCATACAACAATTCCATCGCTAATCTACTACCCCTTCTATTCCTATTTATAAGATTTTTTTTGGAGAATTTTAAGAAAATCTTAAGAAAGTTAATTACATTACTTAATAATATCATATGTTGTGTTTTATTACATTATATAATAGTTTATAAGTCAAACAATATAATTTGAAGAAAAACGACAAACTTTAATGTTTTAAAATAATGTAATTATCTTTCTTAGATTTTTCTTAAAATTTTTAAAAAATGTCTTATAAATAGAAACAGAGGAAGTAAAATTTGCCGCCACTAACTATATGAAATTTTGCAACACTTGAACTTGGGGTTCTTTAATTAGGTGTCATTTCCGTATTTACCGTCACGAACGTGTTGCGCGTATGCAATCCCAGGAGGCAACTTCATATTTTGCCTGAGAGACTTTTTGTGCAGTCACTTTAAACACTATATATTTCAACTGCCCTACCCACCGTTTTTCTTTTTCATTAAAAAAAAAAACAAGTCTAACAAAAAGTAGGGGGGGAAAAAAAGGTTGCTTCTTAATTGGTTGCTCTTTTAATTTTATTATGCGCCTGTGTGTTGGCCGCAGGGCTACTAGAACTGGCCAGTAATAAACGTATCCAGGGGACCCCAACTCGGTCCACATTTTTTTTAAGTAAAAAAATAATATAGTGTAATTTTAAATTTTATATTAATAACCCTTAATTCTCTAATTCTTTTGGCCTTCGGGTAACTCTAATTTAGCTTGGCTGACTTTTGATTCATTATCTCAACCGGTTTAAAGGCTGGTATGAATTTAATAATAATCCCAATGATGGTGCCAACTCCCACCTAAGATATTTGTTGTTCACTTTTGGTGTTAATAATATCCCACAAGTGAAGTTATGTTGCTTCACCCTCCCTCTTCCATTAACATTTATGAATCCCTTAACTTCTTTTTCTTTTGCGTGAAAAAAAAAAAATCAACAAGCGTAGTGGTCACTATTGAGTAGGGTTTCGAATGATGGGTGTGTTCAAATTTGAATGCAAGTTTCCGTGGGGTTAGTAGATTCACCTACCCACCATGCATATAATAACAATAACTTATCAATTATTGTACGGCGATCGATGCCAAAGGGCACGATTAAATATATATATTAAGACCAAACATCCATGACCCTCACTCACACTACCGCTATCTTATTCCCTCACTCAAGTACATTCCACTGAAAAACATGGCTTAAATGTGACCAAAATACGTACCACTTGAGTAGAAATCTATAGACTCGACTGAAACATCACGTATGAGTTATAGCTATTATGCATTTAATTACAATAATAACATCTGATAGCTGATAACTCAGTACCTCAATGGATTAAGCTTTGCACAATCAGAGAAATCGTTCTCAATGAGAGGGACATGGACGTGCAATATAATGTGCTCCACCCAAAACCTGGGAGGTCCGGATTCTTTATTTTAATCATCGCGTCTTTAATAAAATACTTCATCCACTCAAAGATTCCGTCCAATTACCATCTTTAGTTTTTTCCCCAGAAAAAAGAAGAAGAAGTTATTATTCGCTGCTATATACTAATATAGACAGCCAATAGACCAACCCAACATGGTCCTATTTTAATCTGCCTCTCTTGTTTTGTCGATTAGCATCGAGTCTGAACCTCTTAGTAGCAAGGTCAATGTGCATCACAGTAGCTGGGAATCTTCACGTTCATTACAGCGACAAATTCTTAAATTGTTCGGGTACTGACATTAATTAAAAAAAAAAACTTTTTTATTGAATAAATAAATAAATTTAGTTTGATTTACTTTTAAACAATGAATGGATTAGTTTAGATGCCATCGTGTGGTGGGTGGTCACTCAATTTAGCCAATCGCAGTCCTTATCTTGTCCATAAACTAAGGATATAGTGGAGGTCTCTCTCCGTTTTTTCTTTCCTCCTTCCTTTATTCATTTTTTGTCGTTTTTTCCCTTGTGGCTTTAATTTAAGGAACACGGATTAAAAGTTGAAACCGACCTTGACCCATAAGTATTAGTTTTAGACTTTTAGGTCGATGGCAACAAAATATTTAGGTCACATGCCGGCGGCTCCTATACTTTTTCAATTTTCACTTGCCCTCTTCCTATATATATATATATATATATATTCGTTTTGTTCTTTCCGGCGACCGTGGAAATAGAATCTCCCCTATATTATAGTAGTAATAAACATTCATGCATATGACAGAGAACATCAATTAATATAAACGGAAGGTGACTCTAACTTTTGGCCTCTTTCGTGTTATACTTTTATTTCATCTTTAAACCAACGTTAAGGTTGTATTTGTGTATAACTAGTTCTTTTTAAAAAGTACTAATTATAAGTTATAACTTGCACGCTGGCGGAAGGCTGAAGCAGTTTAAATTTTAAAAGACTAATTTTGACGTTATTAATTGGACAGTAAAACTCTAGTCACTATCACTCGTATGATTCTATATTCATGGGCATAATTTCTATCATGTTTACTGGAATCACGAAAAAAACTTAAATTTCATTATTAACTTTACGTTTCAATGATGCATTAATTTTTTGTCCTTTTGCCCTTATAAATTGAAGATTTCAAGCTAGGAACTCAATAAACTATAAGTAGCATTTATCTTTTTATCCGTGGAAACAAAAAACGCAAACAAACAGAAGATGAGCTACCCTACACCACTAACATTCCCTAGTGTATCGACGGTTAGATAAAGTTGAATATTAATATTTTAGAATAATGTTAAATATAAAAATGAAGATAATTAAATTTAAATAGTTAAAATTATATCTTCACTACTTCGTACTTCAACTTTGTAAGCATTCATTAAAATATTTTATAATTTTACGTGTCGAAATTTCAAAAAAAATAAGTTTCTTACTTTGTATCCCTTACACTTCAATTTCTCAACTAATAAAGTTGATCTAATATAATGGTAAAGATAGTTGGTGCATTCTTGTCAAACTCTCAAGTTAATTATCCAATTTTACTGTTTTTACATTTCTAATTTATAATATTGGGTTGAGATGTTATTAGTAGACTCGTGCCAACTTTAAACTCAGTTAAACCTACAAGTTCACTTAACAGATTTATCATCTTTACATTTTTAGCTTACAAGATGGTTTTAAATCATTCTTAAACTCGTATTAACTTTTTTGATTCAATCATACTCAGTAGCTTTATGCATGAATTTCAAAAAAAAAAATTATTGATTAAGTATGATGAATTATGAATGTTGATACTTTTATTTCCAATTATTTTAATTAAAATATATTGAAATCAATTTTTTTTATCATTTTATGTACTTAAATTGTTTAATTGTACACTACTAACACATATTTAGTGGTAAAAGTAAACTCTTAGAAGTTCACGACTCAAATTCATATATAAATTTACGTTATTACGATGAGTTTGCTTAAACTCGTGAGTTTAATAACTTTAATTAATTAGCTGAAGATACTACTCTCCTCCAAACCAGTCTTTTAGAAAGTAGATCTACCACCATCGAAAAAAAAGAAAGTAGATCTACATAGGCTTGTCCAAAATCTGGATCTCTTTATTTTAAGAAGATTAAAGGCAATATTTAAGAAAGTAACAGATTAATTTTAATGTTTTTTAACAATTAATATGAGAACTCAAAGGGAGGGTATTGTATTTTATAAGAAACAAATAACCTGGCCGCGCATCATCAATTCAAAAGCTTCTATTAGAAAAATCTATGCTACATGAGTAGCTTTGATTTGTGGTGAAGCATAAACTAATGTGGCCTAACGAACTGTTTTTGGGAAATCAGGGGGGACCATGGTTTTAAAACATTATCGGCAAGTTAAGACAAAACCTTTTTTACATTTTTATCTAATAAATTGTAAAAACAATTTTAATATTTTTTTTTAAAAAGTACAAAGCTCCTTACATAGATACAATTTTTTTTCCCACACAGATGCTCTGTCAGAAAAATTGTATTTCTGTATACTATTAAGATTTCACCTCAAATTTTTCATTAATCAAAGATGTAACAAAAGAGGAGGGGGGAGGAATAAGGTAACCCCAAGCAGGCAGCGATAAGAACACACCTTTGAGCGTGATGAAATGACGTGGTGTGGATATGGGAAGCAGACTTCCTCATAATATTTTTCTCTTTTTTTTTTTCAATATCTCATATAAATTATTAGATTATAAAAGAAAAATAAAAGAGATACTTTATCTCTTATAATTTGATGGCTGAGATGAGAGATTAAAAAAAAAAAGGAGAGAAAATCTTTGAGTGAATCCAGACCCAAGGATAGGGACCTTTCTAAATCATTTAATTTGTTTTAAATGTGAGTTATTATGAAAAACCGGACAAATATCACGCGAGTATTGCCTGTTGGACACAATTTTTTTATTTGATGTGCGGCAATATGCTATTAAATAAATGTAGAGAGCTGCTGGTCAAATAAAAAAATCTGTAGACAGGGATTACAGAAATATAGAAATGGGCAAAGGGACAAGAAAATTAGCGAAACGAGGGGAATCTTCATTTAAATATTATATTATTACTGATAGATACTTTTGAGGGGCGCATCCAGAGGCTCCGGCGTGAATTAATAAATAGAGGAAGAGTTCAAATAGGACATTTACCATCATTTTTTTAGGGTCATTTTGATGACAAATAATTTAGGGAGCTACTTTAAAAATAGCCTCTTAAATTTAAAAACTCTAAAAGGAATATTAAAATTTTTAAAAAATATTAAGATGCTATAGATTAAATTGAATTTTTTTAAATTCACTGACAAGAACAGTGATCAGCATGAAATAGCGAAAATTATTATTTTTCTTGTGAAAATCATTACTCAAATAGCAAAAATTCAACATTGTTCATTTTATGGGTAGATTCCCGTCTCTTATCTGTCAGATGAATAATGTCAGTGTCTGATAAACAATGCCGACAGAGGGGGTGAGAGAGAAAGTAATCAACACGAAGTAGCGAAAATCATTACTTTTTTTTACGAAAACCATTACTCAAATAGTGAAAATCAACTATTGTTCACGTAGCAAATTTTGAGGAGAAAAGAGAGTAATCAACATAGACCAACACGGACTAGTGAAATCCATTACTCTTATTACGAAAACTATTACTCATTTTGTAAAAATCAGTACTATTTATGTTAGTGAATTTAAAAAAAATCAATCTAATCTATGATATCCTAATGTCTTTTTAAAATGTTAAGTTATTAGCATCTTTTTTAGGGTTTTTGAATTTGGGGAGGCTTTTTTTGAAATTGTCTCAATAATTTATAAAAAGTGATTTTAAAAAAATATTATTAAATAAGATGAGAGTGGAGGCAAAAGAGGTGAAAAAAATACTATTAAAAAAAGAAAAAGTAATCTCGAAGGGACACTGATTTGTTTTTTTTTTTTTTTGTTTTAAATTAAAGGGACGGACAATAGAAAAAGGTAATAATGGGGAGATCACATCACATCTCATCTTCAAAGATCAAAGATTCACATGAGCCATGCAGTTTGACTCCTCGGGACGGTGTGTCTGCGTTCTGAAACAGCGATTGGCAAAACCCACGAGGATTCCTTCCCCAAACATGAATCTACCAAGATACTGTACGAATTATGAAGTGTGGCCCACAAAAAAAATCGCACCCTATTTCACCAATTCAATTAAATATAAATAAATAAATAATAATAAAGTCACGGAGATGATACTCCCTCTTATTTTTATTATAGGTACTAACTATTAATTTTTATAAATTAATAAAACTAATTAAAATTATTTAAATTGTTGTAAAATTTAAATGATTTTTAATATTGCCTTTATTAATTATATCAAACTTAAATACTATATTAATTATCACTCATTCATACTATCCTCATTAAATATAGATAGATATAGAAAAAAAATATTTAATACACTTTAAAAACTTACAAATATCTTATTAAAAAGTTTAACATAATAGTAGTTAATTGGTACATTGTAATAAAGATCAATGAATAAAATATACTAATATTAATAGATGAATCGATAATAAATGAAGGATTAGTCTTTAACCTATAAGATCAGAGATACCTTACGAAAGTTAAAAAAAAAAAACTAATACCATCGACCAGAAAGTGGGGGAATTATGAAAAAGGCGCTCCGGTTGGCCAGCTGGCTTCCGGCTCTGTGTGGAATCTGGAGGCTAGGGGCACATTCGTAATTGGAGGGGCACATCCCCATCCCACTTGTCAATGCCAATGCCATGGAAGGAGCCAGAAGGTTTCCTCGACGTGACTCACTCACCCCACCTGGCACTTCCTCATAAAAATAATTTGGCTTCATTTTTATGTTTGGTCTTAGCTGATGCTCCCTTCTATCCAAGCTATTCTCGATAATTGAATTACAAAGTTTAACAAATTAGTTAATACAATGCATTTAATTAATTAACTGTATATTTAAATTAACTTTTAAAAATAGCTTTTACGGATTCTAAGATAAATATGTGAGAGGAGTTTTTTTTCGACTTGCACAAACCTAAGTTTCAAAATTAAAAACAAACAGACCCTATACGTGAAGGTATAAATAATTCATTCAATGTCTAACAATTTTTATTAAGCTCTTATAAAAAAAAAAAAGACGCTTTAAACTTAAGGGTTTTATAAAAATATCAAAGTAGTATATAGCTGTTTGTAATCTTAAGAGAGATTAATATTTTAATTCGTTTATTTTCAAAAAAAAAAAACTTAGATGAACATGTGAAAATGAATCATCATACTAACAATAAGGGCACAAAATAAGCATACTTGTATTATATAACATATACCCGTACACTCCATAGGGCACTTCAGGGGGAAGACATTGTTCATAATATCAGTTATCTTCAGTGTAATATTACTGCTCTTCACTCAATTTCCAACTTTGCCCACTCAATGTATCCCCTCTTTAAAATAATATTTCTAATATAATTAAATATATTTTTTAATAAGGGTCAAAGTGGAAAAAGTTTACATTTTAAGACATATTAAATGACTTAGACCACAATATAAGTTATTTGTAAGATGATTAATATTCACTTTTTAATTTTATCTTTATAATTAATGCTTGTTAACAATTTGCACATTCATTAAATTTTTAAACACATTTTTCAATAAGAACAAAAGTGAAAAATGGTTTCAATTTAGGAAATATTTAATGAGCTAACAATTATTTCTTATTTTCTGTAAATTAGTTAAAGTGTCTTGTGTTATGAACTACTTGTTTGATCCTCTATATAGGGTAGAGAGAGAATATTTTTTTATTTTATTTATAAGTCACCTCATTAAAATTTTAGTGTGAATGTACAAGTTTACTTTTTCTTTATTTTCGTGTTGACTTTCTTTTTATTTGGTATTAACTATATTAAATAGG
>JBAGKO010000002.1:12259211-12272640 GCA_037177275.1 Acacia concinna | reverse complement strand
TTACTCAATTTCAATCACAACATTATTTATTTGAAACAATTTATATCCTCACTAATAAATCTGTTCAGTTGAATGTTAAGGTGTGTTGATCAACAATAAGGCCATGTGGCTGATGAGATGGATTAAATATAATATAATGTGGCATGTCATTTGATTGAATTAAATTATATTTTTTTAAGAAAAATGAAACGCAATATGTCGATTGTCGAAAGCAGATGTCTTAATCTAGTTATATCATATTATTTAATCCACATCATCAGTCACATAGCCTTATCATTGGTCAACACACATTACTGAATAGTCAACTGAACATACTGCTAGTGATAGTATGAATTACTCTAAATAAATAATATTATGACTGAAATTGAGTAAAAAAAACCGTTGAGATTAAAATTGCTTTTTCTTAAAAAAGTTTGAGGGTAAATTACACTTTAACTCATATTTTAATGAAAAAGGTTAAGCCTTGTATTTACTTTTAGTTTGAATTTGTGTGAATGGAAAACATTTTTCTTTTTTTGGGAGAGCTACCTCATGAAAAACTCAGGTGCAACAGCTTAAGGGTGAGCTAATGACCTCGTGACATGAAATCTTCTTTGTGAGCAGGAGGACACAAGTTTGATTTCGCTTATAATGTTTGCTCATTACTTTCTTTTTTATATAAAAAAAAAAACTTAGGCCTGAGTATAACAAATAATTAAAAAAAAAAAGATAGGAAAAAAGAAAGTAGCAAAGCCGAGAACGAAAAAGAGGTAATAAGAAGGAAGGGAAGAAAATGTCAAAGGAAGAGACGTACTTCTTTTTAACTTCATTTCTCATATATATATATATATATATATATATATATCTTATGCTTCCTATATTTCTATTCTATCTTATTCCCATAAGGAATCTCTCACAGCTGTTTTTTTTCCCTTTATATGTATATATCCAAAATATTAAAAAAAAAAAAGGAAAAGATATAGTAGTTAGGGAAACGTCATTGTTGAAAGTTGAACGCCCAAGGTTTCTTCGAGTTTATCTCATTTTCACGCTCTTTTTTTTAACTTCCTATTTATTAAATACATACAAACACACACAGAAAAAGAGAAAATTAAAACTGAGGGATAAATATGGGAAATAAATAAAAATAAAATAATGGGTATAGGGGGAGCGTGATAAGGTGGTAGCTGTGATGGCTTTTATATATGTCCTCTTCGCATTTAATAAACACCTCTCACCCCATCTCAACTATATTTCCGTGAATTTCGCCAAATAAACTTAATTATTTTCACTTTATTTTGTTTTTTAATTTTCCTATAATCTCCCAACTACATTCATTATATGTGTTTCATTTTATTTTCATAACCCGACCTTTTTATTTGATTCTTCCTCTTTTTTGTTTTCCCTCCTTTTGCATCCTTAAGGCTGCTTCAACTGATATGTGAATTAAATTAGGTTGTTGGATTATGCATTTGAATTCTTTTAAATTAAATATTGACATCAAATATTGTGCATGAATTTTAATATGCGCGCGCGCGCGTTTCATGAATAATATGTTTGGCTACATATTATTTTATTTTTATTTATTTATTCTAAAAAAACAAAATAAAATTGTGACAACTATGTTAACTGCATAGATATTTTAAAAAAGGTTGACATAAAAGTTAATTAAACTTATATTACTTCAAAAAAATTTAATTGAAAAATAATTTTAATTTTTTAAAATACCAATAATGAATTTGAAATATACAAAATAGCGCTGGAATTTTTTTTTTAAAAAAGGACCACACTGAATATTAAAAAAAAGAGAATAATGGGAATGGTATCAATTACTTTTGTTCATTGATCTCATCAATAAAAGCCTTTTCCCAATCTCTTTATTTTAATTGCATTCCATTATAAGTTGCTTTCGAATGGAAAGAACAAAAAATATTCTAAATTCCCTTCATGTATATTATTAGTTTTCCACTTTAATTTGTCATCAAAATTGCCAATAACATCAGATGCGATTTTTTTCCTTTTTCTTTTCTGCAATTGAATTTGGAAACTTGGCCTCACAGTTGCCACAACCATGTGTGTATATATATGCACGCAAGTGTGAATCTGTGTCATATATATATTTATATATCTATTAAGAACAAGACTTTTTATTCTTCTTTTTCATATTTTCTGAAAGAAGTTTTATTAAAAGTGGTGATTGATTATGATGAATGATGTAAGAAGCTCAATAAATAAATAAATATATATAGAAGGGAAGAGTGAGAAGCCACGTATGTGCGTGTGAGTGGAGAATCTTGAAGCTGACATATAATTCATGAAAGAGGCAGAAGCGTTGAATTGGAATTTAATTCAAAATTTAGGTTAGATGACATATAAATATATGTATGTTGGAAAAAGAAAAAAAAAAGGTGATGAATTAGAATTCTTTTTATATATATATTATATTCTTCACTCTTTTCCCATCAAAATCTCTCTTTTTTCCCTTCTTCGTCTTCTTGTGCTAATTACCCTCATAGAGAATATTTCCTTTGCATGCGCCCACAGTTATATCAAAACCAAAACCCTAGCTACTCAATATTAATCTTAATCACCTGTATCTTTTAAGATATATATATATATATATATAAATATATCAGCTTTTGTTTCTTTGTGTGTGTGTGTGTGTTTTTTCATGGATACCTAGAAGTTACAGAGAATTGAGATCACGTTTTTCATCTTCCGTTTTTTTTTTGTGTATAGTATTTTGTTTTATATATTTTAGGGTTTACGTATATTTTCTGGGTAAATCGATATAGAGAAATGTATTTATATATATAATTACCCAGTAATAATTAACATACAGTAATTCAGGAAAAAAAAATTAACATACAAGAATTAATGTGGATTTCATTCTTGGCGGTCATTTTCATTTGATGCACTTAAAGTAAATTATTCTTGTGGTTGAATTGTTCCCATTAATTAGGCTTAGTGCGAACCCCAACATTTGGTCTTTGATTAACATCTATATATAAGAATATATGAAGGCAAAAAATAGAAAATATATACGTATCTTATTACGAAATCTTAAGAAAGATTCTCATTTCTCATCATTGAAATGAAATTAATTCGTTAAAAATATGACCCCAAAAAAAAATCATTCGGAAACACACATAAAATAATGGATTTTCCGGTTAAAACATTATAGACTATAAATAAATTAGATACATTCTCTCATCTCCACATGCTATGTAATATATATTTCAAGCTGAGATAATTATTGGAAAATAATAAATTGTGAGAGTGGGTATTTATTTGGATAATATATATGAAGAATGAAATATATCACTTCTAATTATTCGATTATATTAGAAATAATAATTGTATAGAAAACAATTTAAAAAAAAAAAAAGGAAAGAAAAGAAGGGAGATTAAGGTAGTTAGATTTGGTAGGCATAATAATAACAATATTTCCAAAAGGGTAGGCACACACATTACTGTTTATTTTCCCCTTTTGTACTATTTTCACTTCAACCTCATCTCTTTCCCTCTTTCAATTCTTAGCCACCTTCAAATTATTCATCATATATACACCCTTGCCGCCTTTAAAATAAGATATAGTTAACTTTTTAAAAAAATATTAAAAAAATTAAATAAGTGAATTAATTATAATATATATCGTATATTATTTGATTATATTTCAGTTCATAAATTATTAAATTGATTTATAGCATAAAAAAAAAGATAAATATCAATATTTTAAAGTAATGTATTTACTTTTTTTTAATTTCTTCAAAAAGAGTCAGCTATGTCATATATCAAAGACTAGAGTAGCATATATATATATATATATATATTACATACCATCTATCAAATATGCATACATACATTACACAGCCAGATAAATGTTACATACTTGTATTGAAAATTATTTCTCATTCTGTTTTTTTTTTGTCACAAAAATATTAAAAATTAACAGATAAATATCCGACGAAAAAAGTTGTTGCATGAGGTGGTCCGCAATGAGGAGCAAAAACCATTTTTGCAATCCAAGTTTTAGGAGGACAAGTTATTTTTTCTTATTTATTTTTTATTGTTTAAAATGGCAAGCACCCATAGTTTAAGATTAATTACGAACAATATTGAACTCAAGACATCCCATTTATATAAAAAAAAAATTCATATCGCTAGGTTAAAACTGACAAGTTTATTGACTAGATAATGTTTTATATAATCAACATAGCGAAAACACCAATATAATATTAATAACAATGATGATTGAATCCAGTAGAAGGAACTAGTTCAATTTCATATGACGTGGTGGATTAATGATCAAATCCTCAATATGAGAGCTATCCAGGTTGAGTGTTTAAACAAAACGGCCTCCAATAGAAAAACACATCCTTATGCAATAAAAATAGAAAAGAAAAGAAATCCAAGTAAGATGGTTATATTGCATATTTATAAATCACAGATAATTTTATTAAATCGTAAAGATTTAACTGATTCCAAAATCTGCAAAGCGTGCCAAACATAGTTTTGTGAAGGGCTTGCAAGTTTCTTGTTTTAGGATATATATACCCTAAAACAAATGGAAGAACAGTTATAATTGTCCATAACTCAAAACAAACAAGGAAACAAAATAACAATATTATATTAAAAAAAGGGATGCACTATTCAAAGTATTTTTTTAAAAAAATTATGAAACAGTAGGAAGAGGGTGGTTGTGTCTTTTTGAAAATGTGTATGATTTTAATTGCTATGTATTATTTTCCTTTTTGTGCACATTACCTCCATTAATTGCGTGAATCATAAGCTCTTCTAAAGTTCCTTCTTTCTTTCTTTTTGGTTTCCTTTTAGCCAAAGTCATTTTCAGAACATGGGAATGAATATATATATATATATATATATCTATCTGTATATGTATGTTTGCTTAAGAGTTTTAGAAGGCCTGCCTGTGCCAGACAACAACAGTGAAAGAAACAACACATACCAACTGGTCATTGGGTCAATGAAAGATCCACAGAAGAATTAACTTTAGATAATTTTTTTCGCTATAAGTTGTTAATTAATTACATGTAATTTTTTTTAATTATAACTAAGCAAAAAGTGGTTTTTATATATAGTTTTGATTGTAACAAATTAAATTTGATTTTTTAATTGGTGTTCAAATGATCTGACCAAAACAGGTATAAATATAATTAAATGTTAAAAGATTTGAACATGTGAGTTCATGCTTTATATAAAGTTATCCTTGATACTCATATATATGTATATTATTTTTATAATTAATTTATTAACATAAAATATTGAGTTGCCAAGTAATTAAGGAAAGTACGGGTTAATCGTAATGTGAATGGTTCAAAACTTTTACCATCTTTTAATTGTAACTTTATTTTTTGTCTAAGTTTTCTGCCTTCTAGAACCATTGGTCGGCTATCACAAACCATTAATTAAATATTTTTCTAAAACGTGTTTATCTTTGAAACGGCAATAGTTCACCACTTATGATTTACAATTTGAGATTTTAAGTGTCACCATTATGTTTTGTTGTTGTTTTTTGTTTTTATGTCAATTTTGAATATGTGGTGACTTGTGTTGGGTTTAATAGGTCTAAATCTATATATATATATCTTAAAAAGTCAAATTGACCAACGCAAATGTTAAACCTTATCATTAAGTTTTTGACCTCAATTTCTCAATCCCTTAAAAATATATATAGAGTTTAATTTTTCTTTCCATTATCATAATCTCTATATCTATCCCTTCAAGATGTTTTTTTTTTAATCACGCTTTTCTTTCGAATTTTTATTTATTTAATTCCCTGCCTAATTTTATATGTAATGTCTTTTTAAGCCATTGATATGTCGTTGAAAATCGATGCTAAAGGACAAACAAGTCACTTTCCACCGAAATATTTTTTTGCTCTGACAAAAACCTTGGGAATGGGCCTGGGCTCATGGGCCAGAATGACAGGCACTGTTTGTGGAACATATTTAATTTAATGGGCAATTTCATTAATTAACACCAAAGTATTTTCAATTTGAAAATAGACTAATTAATTTATATGGAACAAAACAAACAAAAGAAAGAAGATGTGAGAGGAATAATAAGGTTGAGATTGGAGTGAGGAATAGAATAATATTTGTGAGTGACAACACATACAATAGAATTAGTACACGTAGTTGGGTTTAGTGGCATTGCTGGCCAAAATGTGAGTCACAAAAACTCGCCATCATCATAATGTGGAACATATGCTATCTTGTTTTTTTTTTCTTATTAAGAAAAAAGAATAAAAATAAATTCTATGTCTACTTGAACAAAGAATTTTATTGTCCCACTTATAATAGCTTCATTTAAATTCTAATGTTCTATGCCCTATTGCATCCACAATTTCCAAGCAATATAATGTCTCCTTTCGTAGATGAAAAAGTTTCATCCTTTCAAATTCTTTCAAACTTGTTCCTCTGGTCCCGGTTATAAATCACATTCTATAAAGACATTGTGACCTTTAGCTAAAGCCATATTGTCTCAACAAATAATCTATCTCTCCTAGTCTTATAAGCGAGAGCTACATAAATGATTTACATAAACTTAAAAATTACTTTATAATTAGTTATTTATAGAAAAATATGTTTGGTTTATTGAAATACCTTTTTCAAGCATCTATTACTTTAAGAACAACTTTTACTGGCTACACGCGTAACATGTGCTATTAATAGGGATAGTTTAAAAATAAATATTAAAAATGAAAAATATTACAGGGGGACTAAAGTCTTGTATATCTAGAACCAGAGAAAAATTAGGTAACTAGTCCTTATATATATATGTTGAAGGAAATATTATATTTTTCAGTAGTGTCCTTTATTAGGGGGTTGCTGTATTCTACCATTAATGATTGTATCCATTATATTGAAAGGATGTTAGTATGACTTTCTTAAAATAGGCGCAGAAGAAGATGGAATTAATAATATGTTTAAGGGTAATTTTGGAGAACAGTGTTATATGTTATATTTTATGTCAAATTCAAAATTAAAACCACCAACCAATTTTAACTATTTTTCTCAATATGTGTGTGTGTGTGAAACTGTGAATTAATTAATTAGAAATGACCATTAGATATGAACTAAAGAGAGTATACCATATAATATTGTGTATTGCATGGGATTATAATATATCACTATCAAAAGTGGAATCAATGTTAATGTTATGAACAATAAAAGTGACGGCATAAAAGTATAGTGAAACATGATATAAAATGATAATTTAAATTAAAATATGGATAATTAATTTATTACCTTTAAAATTAGGAGAGGGGGCATGCTTTATTGGAGCGATCGAATGGATAGGTTTATGTTTCCAGCAAGGCTTCAACATTGCGTTTCCTCGAAATAGTGTTGACACTTGTAGGTTTGGATCACAGCCAAAGCTAGTGTCATCACTTATAATAGAAAATATATATGGCACAAATTTAGGAGTACAAGGTTACAAAATAAAACACTACTTAATAAAAAACATCGATGGTGACGAAAACAGTGAAATGTCTTACCAGAATACGGCAAAATAATCATTGAGCCTGAAGATAAAAATTATATGAAGATAATTGATACATTTAATATATACTCATATAATCCTTAATATAAGACATAATTAATTAATTTGAGTATATAAAGGATACTAGCAAGTTTGTTAACATGGTATGCTTTTCTGTTCCCCCAACCCCAAACCCAAAAAAATCTTAATCATTTTTGGTAATTCCATCTCTCTTGTTAAAGAAATATCAATAAAATCAATTTATGAAAAATAGATAAAAAAATATGAAATAAGTCTTTTATATATATATATATATATCAACTCCTTAATGAATACATATAACCATTAATTAATAAATCGTTGGCTGAAATGGTAAACGGCTTTATCCCCTAAAAAAATTGACACAAGTTGAAATATTCATAGGTATACTTATGATAGATGAAAAATCTTTATATTCTGTCTCAAAAGGATCAAACTGCCTTGACAAAACCAAACACACAGAGTGTAATACATAGAGAGATTGAAGAATGATGGAGAAAGTAAATAGCCTGAAAAATATGTTTGATAAATTGTGAATAAAACAAGACCAATTTAATTGGAAGCTCATGACATGCTATTGTAAGTATTAAGACAATATATCGTGCAAGAAAAAAAAAGGTTATTAAAATTGTTATTTGAAAGCACAAGCCTGTCATCACAAAAGAGGACAATTAGTGAATTTATAGGAGGTACAATTGTACGAAGCGAATGGTGTCTTAATTAGCAAAAAAAAAATAAAAATAGTAGGACCTAAAAAGCAATAAGATTAGCAAATTTAATAATCTGTGTGAAAGAAGTGGAACAATAATCAGGAAAGATTAAAAACACAATAGGTCATTTGACATCAAATGAAATCTACATATACTGGAAAAAGGCTGAATTATTAGTTAGTTTTTGTTGATTGTGATTGCAAATGAAAGATTATTTATAGACCAAAGGCCTTGTAGTCTAGTAGTAATGGTATCTCCCAAGTGGGAGGAAGTCACGGGTTTGATTTTGTCGTTGTAACTTTAGGCCCTTAGTACCTGCCTAAACCTATGAGCTCCATTTAAAAAAAAAGAAAGATTATTTATAGTAAATTATTGTCTTTATAACCTAACACCAGCCAATTACTTATTATCTTTATCTTAAATATTGAAGTTTAACTATAAGGACCATCATCTAGATGAAGGCCCAATTATCAGTTTGTTATGTGGGCTAATATTTTAGGCCCAAGTTATTAATGATTGGGCTCAGACCACAATGAAAGTGGACCATTCTTGGTTGACAGAACAGATACGAGTCTAATCTTCTAACTACAATATTTGAAAAATCAAATCAATTTATAATACGTGCTAAAATTGGAATTTTAAAACGAAGCTAAGGGAGAGGGGCATGGTTCAAGCGAGGCTGGTCCTGGTGTATGACTTTGTACACAGACCGTGAACAACGTAAGATGTATCGAATTAACGTTGACAAATTAACACATACGAGCACAACATTTTTGTTTCCAGTGGTCCTATCCGTCACTAAGAAGTCTTTTGCAAGACGCAATGGATGTGTGGTCCTCTCTCTCTCTCTAATTCTTCATGTTTTATGAATATGATTAGAGGATTTAAATGTATTAACATGGGTCATCCTCAATCTTCTCTTCATTTTGTTTTAGCTTCGAGTTAAAGCCATCAATGACGAAGAAACCAAATAAAATGATGCACCTAGAATGTGCAAGCATTGTGTAGTAGTACAAACGACCCTATTGTGATGGATACGAGCCCGGCTTAACGGTGGTGGCATTTTTGTACTCCTTTAATTCTAAATTTTAGAAACTATGCTTCTCTAATTCTAAATGAAGAAACTAAGTCCTGTGTATATATAGGACTAGAGGTGGTTCTATTTTAAAAACTTCATGTATATTTTTGTACTATTTTCTTAACTCGCATATTTGATAAGGGATTAATATTGATGGACTTAATGGACTATTTTAAAAGCTTTATGTAGACTTTTGGTGTGAATATTAATCGAGCATGATAATTTTGGAGCTAGCTAGGGAGAAGACAGTGAGACAAGCAGGAACATGAAGGCACGTGATGGTCACGTTGGGGCTGCGTGTATTGACCATTGACCAGTTTTTTATTTATTTATTTATGAATATATCCAAATTTTAAAAAAATAAATATAAAATGAAATGATACACGTTTCTAGTTTTAGACGAATTCAAACATTGCATGTGCTTTCCTCAACCATAAAAAAGGGCAGGCAGAATTTCGTATACCTTCATATTTTTAATCACAAGCCTACATTTTCTTCTCTTATGTCTATCCTTACTTGGTTTTCTTCCATTAATTTGTGTATCTTGAATTGACTCCCAGTTTATCACAACTCCTTCTTTTTTAACCCATTTAATTATGTAACAAATTTAACATATTTTCCGCCAAAACATTAAAAAAAAAATCAAATATCAAACCGGGAAAATATATAATTCAGACACTAAATTTTTCACAATTTACAAAGTGTGTGTGTGTGTGTCAACAGCATTTAATTTTCACAACAACAAAATAAGAGATTATTGTTAGTTAAAAATAATTAAGGCCTCTCAATATATATAAGCATTAAATTAAATTATTTCTAATATATATCCAACCAAGAACACAGTTGCAAACAGACATGCATGAAGAAGATATATAGTAACATGGGTGGTTTTTAGTTCCTATATTTCTATACTCTGAACCACCGAAAATGTGTTTTGTTTTTTTCTCTAACTCATCATATGCATGCAATAAGTTCAGAGATATATATAACATTTTCTAATTTTACCTCTGTTTATATTAGCTGTACACATTTTTTTTTTGGCATCATATTAGCTTTACACATTGGATATTGGGGAAAATGAGAGAAGTGTGAGACATACATGAAAATGGGAAGAATTGATTTTTTTTTTAATTTAATAAGATTTAATGGGCTAATCGTTGTTTATTAGTTTTAGTGATGTGGTTGAAATCAACTTATATTTTAAATTGGACGAGTACTTCATATTTTCAAATGGAAAAAAAGAAGAAGATTGTGCATGGCTTAATTGGGGAAAAAATAGCAAGTGACATAAAGATATTAATTGAAAGTGCAAATGAAGTACAGATCAACAAACTTATCTATTAATTAATCCAGATCGGCACCAATTAATCTTAGCCATACGAGTACCCAACTTGTGGTCATTATCATATTTAAGGCAGCGCCAAAAAAAATAAAGTAAATATTTTTTGGGGAAAATTGCAACTATGGCCCAATTAGAAAATTTATTAATTGTAACTAGATCTCATGAAATCACCAAATTACAATAAATTCCTAAAGAACTTTGGTGTAATTAATTCTAAAGGTGAAAAGATAAATATGCACTCTTCAATTAAAATCGAATAAACTGATTCTGAAGATTTTGTAGCATATACCTTTAATAAAAAAATATATATCTTTTTGAAAAGTGTGAGAATTATTTGATAATTGACGATAATTTTTCAATTTTTAGGTTTATAACACAGTTTTATTTTACATAATAGAAGACAAACTTATCTTTTTGCTTTTATAATTGATTACAATTAGGTCCCTTGGAAGCTCACTACAATTTAGTGATTTCGTGGGACCTAATTGTAATTAAATTTTTTAATTGGGACCTACTTACAATTTTCCCTATTTACTTTATAAATACTCTTATGTAAAGATAAAGCAAGAACATTAATGTAAATTCCCTTATCTAAATACTCATATCTACTTTATAAATTCTCTTACAAAAATAATTGTGAGTTCATTAATAAATTTATTTCTTAAATTTTTAAAAATATATTAAAAAATAATAGAGAATAAGAAAACCGGTGAGACTCACACCGTAGGAAGTTAAGTCAAGCCTTCCTATTATAGTTATAAAAAAATTCATAATGTTTATTTTTATATATTAAAATAGTTAATTGTATTTGAGGCTTAAAAAAGTAGTTGATTATTAAAGAAAGAAAAAATCACGGTAGACCAGCGAAAAAGTGATTTGGCGCTGATTTCTTTCTCTCTGTTTTTTTTTTTTTTTTCAGTCAATATAAACTAAGAACTCTGGGTGGTAAAAGGCCATGAAAGGAACTGGCCGTAATGGAGACTTGAAGTAATTGTTATGGGCCCTATGTTTGATATGATAGAATACCCAATATAATGTAAAGGCCTCAGAGGAGGGCAGGGTTGCAATTTTGGGCCTAATGTGACGCAACTGAACCAACTCTTCAATCTCATTAACGAAACAAGTATGACCTTGTCCTTACGGTGCAAACTCACAAGAGAAAAATCTAAGAACCTATAACCAATCAAATATATATTCATTAAGAGAAGGATAAACAGAGATCAATGATCCATGTGAATTATTTAGTATGGAAGAACAAGGATCTGAAGTATTGAAATATATGGCAAGGTTAATCAAACCTTGATCCACTCTCAAGATACAAAGTGCCGAAAACAACTTTTCAATTCCAAAATTAAGTCTTAGCTCTATTACAAAATGAGAGGTACAAATTATTTAAAGAGTTGCATTAAATGCAATAGAGACTCAAAATACAAGTACTATCTTTAATAAAATAAAATGACTTTTTTTTTTTTTGCGTGTGAATGTGCAAATTTAGCAAAAAATATTTGTATAAGGTGCATCTAGTAGAAAAATGGGTCTTATATTTAGGATCGGAAGGAGTATTATTTTTGATTTAAATCTAACAATGAACTCTTTTAAAGAGGGTAAAATTAACAACACCGTTAAAAGGAGAAAAATGTCTGTCACTTTTCTATACATGGGTTCTATTTGTTTCCACATCACCTTATCTCTTCCTCTTCTCCCACCCGTGCCCTCTCCTCCGACCAGATGGATAAGAGCTTCACGGACGTGAAGAGGAGCGGGGTGCGTAATGTGCCATCAGTAATGTGTTGCATAATGCGCCCAATCTTAGTCTTTTATTTCATCTGATGGCTAGAAATATTTCACTAATCAAAACAACGTCGTTTTGATGAATCTTCACCACCCATTCAGAGCCTTAATCATAGCAATCAACCAAATTCTTACTTATTATCTTGAACATGATGTGAGCTACAATTTTTATTTATTTATTTATTCTTTTCATTAAGTTATTATATTAAATATATCTTTATCTTTAATCTCCACCAAATTATTCCTTTATTATTTTTCTAATGATGAATTGTCTCAATTATTTCATAACTCAAGTAATTAATGTAAATGTTACATTTTATGAAAAAAATTAAAATTTTACCTTAAAATTGCTTTAGCTATAATATTAATATCTACCCCCAAATTTTCTCCTCTTAGTTGTGTAGTTTTCTCTTGCTTATGTAAAATTCAATTCATCCTTTTATTATAAGGACATAAAGACTAAAAAGTGATAAAATACAATGTCAAAAGAAGTAGTCAAAATACAATGTTTTTATCCTGTGTGTTAAAGTCATGTTGTTAAAGTCATGTTGCAACTTTGTATACTGCTTGGCATGAACTACCATTTCAAAGAGTTTCAAGAATCTTTTGATATCAAGATTAGGAGTCATACAACCTTCCAATGATGAATTGATACTTTCACTTAATTCAGTGCTCCGTATGCTAATCGTGAAAGCATGTTTCATATAGCAAGCTGCCCATTTTCATTTTATCTTGTATATGGAAGACAACCAAGAATTTTCTTCCAAATTGTGAGTCGATAGTAGCTTCCTCCAAGCATCCAAACTCATATTCTTCATCATAGTTGAACAAGTACTTGTTAAGGTCAGTCATGAAATGTGATCCACCTTTCATCAAGTTCCCTAAATGTTTCACGCCATTTCTTTGCAAATGGAATATGCACAACCCATGTTTAACTTTAGGCATTATATCTTGTAGTGCTCTAGCTATTGCTTGATCTTG
>JBAGKO010000002.1:12242543-12252832 GCA_037177275.1 Acacia concinna | reverse complement strand
TTTAGTTTTGTAATTATTAAAATTAAATAAATATAATTATTTTTTGTTTAATATATAAATATTATTATAATTTTATAAATACTATTTGAAAATAGTATGGACATATTGGTCAATATAGGGTAAAATATTAGTATTTCCCCCCAAATTCCTCCAATTTTGGAGGGGAGGGGAGATCTAAATTTTCCCTTCCCTCCTAAAAATTTTTGCTATCCAAATAAGAGGAGGGGAGCAAAATCCCCCAATTCCCCTCTCATTCCCTCATACCGAACAGACCCTAAAAGATTCCTTTATAGAGCAACTAAGTGGGCAGCTGCCAGATAGCTAGTTAAAAATAACTCTCTACAAACTTTTTATGCATTTATGTTAAAAAAAAAACTAATTAGTTACCTATATCTTTCTAAAATTTTTTAATTTGATAGATGTTTTTTTTTATTCCAATTGAATTCTTTACTTTTACTTTGTTAGTGCAGTTAACTCCTACATAAGAGATAACACTGCTGATCATAAAATAAAGTTGCAAAAGCTTTCAATTAAGAGGGAAAAAATACACTAGTTATGAATTAAAATTGTAGAAAGGTATAGGTATAAGAAGATATGCTTGGACCGGACTTGCCACTGAACTGGTCAAGGGAATGGGTTATATTAGAGTCAAATTATAGCTAACCTGAGATCAAACTAGCAAGGAACTGAACTTGAATGACATCAAAATATGATAGTTGCTAATTGCAATACTCAAATTCTCAATTGTAACATCTCGAATTTTAATATTAGGGTTTAAAGTTAAGCAAGATTTAATTATTTATGATATTGAGATATCAAAAGGTAGGATTTCAATGTTTAAGTCTTAAGAATACTAAGAATAATGATTGGAAATTATATTTATATACTTTTTTAATAATTTTGGTGTTCTGGATCAATTTGGCGGCCAATTTGTGGTTTTGTGGTCGAACAGCCAATCCAGTTTTTAAAACCATGGTTTTCCTTTTATACTCATTTGATCTTTAATATAATATATAATTGACTCTTTTTAGAGAGACTAAATAAACTAAATAAATTACTTTAAAGTATTACTATTTATATTTTTTTATTCTAAATAAAATTGTCTACCTAATGATGAACTGATATATAATCAGATTAAATTATTAACTAATTTATTTAGCTTCTTTAACATTTCAAAAAAAAAAAGTCATTTATGCGTTATATAGGATGAGTATTACTTACTCATTTTTATTAAAATACCTTTATTAATGAGGAAATGTGAAATAAAAGAAATAATATTTTTATTAAAGTCCACCACTCTCTCTCTCTCTCTCTCTACCTATCTCTCTCTCTTTCTGTGTTTTCCTCATCGCACCTTCCTTTTTCTTTTCCAAATATTCACATAAAAGGGGAAGACGGAAAAAAGAAACTCTTCCTCTCTCATAAACTGATAAGGTATATAAGTCATCTCATAATTTGCTCTTAAATTTATCAGAGGATCCAAGTTCTGCAGTATAGAACTCAGTCTTTGTTCTTATCTTTTGTGCATACCATCAAGTGACTACTGTTTAAGGTTTTGATGATCATGGGCAAGAATCTTTCTCCTCATGGAACACAAGATTAGATGATCAGATCAATATCATAAAAATTTTGAAGATTGGTGACAAGCGATGAAATGGCTCTCTTTCCAGCAAATTTCTTATTACAGAACCCTCACCAAGACGACCACCATCAACTTCCACCGTCTCTCAACTCAATTCTGCCACAGGATTATCATGGTACTCTCTTGCTCTCTCTTGCTCTCTCTCTCTCTCTCTAAAATCAACACAGTTAAGACAAGGTAGCTGGTATTCATATATGTATATATATGTACTGAACTGGGGTCTTAAATGTTTGATGCAGGAGGAGCTTCGCTTCTAGGGAAGAGATCTATGACATTTTCAGGACTTGAGCTTGGTGGAGAAGATGCAAACAATGGTTGTGATGAAGACTTATCTGATGATGGATCTCAGGCTGGTGAGAAGAAGAGAAGGCTTAACATGGAACAAGTGAAGACACTTGAGAAAAGCTTTGAGCTTGGGAACAAGCTTGAGCCTGAGAGGAAAATGCAGCTGGCTAGAGCTCTTGGTCTGCAGCCAAGGCAGATTGCTATATGGTTTCAGAACAGAAGAGCAAGGTGGAAGACAAAGCAGTTAGAGAAAGACTATGATCTTCTCAAAAGACAATATGAAGCTGTCAAAGCAGATAATGAAGCCCTTCAAGCTCAAAACCAACAACTTCAAGCTGAGGTAATTAGTAATTAATAATCTTCCTGTTAGCTGATAAACAGTACAAGTTTTTCCTTGGCTTATTGCTGTTTATGTTAGATTCTGTAGAGAATAAAGCTTAGTAATCATTATCTTTTCTTTCTAATTAAAGTTTATATGTTTATGCTTTTTTGACCTTGTACAAAGCTGCTTCCTCTATTTTTTTTTTGGCAGCCTCTCTGGATTGATGATGATTGGATATATAGCTGTATATTTATTTATATATTTGTTATTATTTGAGATTGATGATATATGTATGCAGATATTGGCACTGAAAAGCAGAGACGTACCAACTGAATCTATAAACCTGAATAAGGAAACTGAGGGATCTTGTAGCAATAGGAGTGAGAATAGCTCAGATATTAAGTTGGATATCTCAAGAACACCTGCTATAGATAGTCCTTTATCCACTCAGCATCACCATCACCATCACCATCACCATAATCAAATTATAAGCAGAGCCTTATTCCCATCTTCAACAACAAATTCTAATTCTGCTGCTGCTAGGCCTTCTTCAGGAGGAGGAGGAGTGGCTCAACTTTTTCAAACACCTTCTTCAAGACTAGACCTTCATCAATGTCATCAGAAGAATATTGATCATATGGTCAAAGAAGAGAGCTTGAGCAACATGTTTTGTGGGATTGATGATCAAACAGGGTTCTGGCCTTGGTTGGAGTAGCAACATTTCAACTGAAGAAGAAGTTCAGAGAGAGAGAGAGTTTTCCTATCAATTAAATTAAATTACCATACTTTTGTCATTTGAGTTGTTAAATTAATTAAAACCCATGTTTTTGGTTACTTGATGTATAAAATAGGATATATCAAGTAGAATTTTTTCTGCTTTTGGGGCTTGAAATTTTTACATTGAAGAATAAATTAATTAAGGTGTAGCAGCAGCGACAAGGTTATCATTATATTATTTTACTGGTTGAGTTATTTCTTGATGATGGTGACTACCACATACACTTTCCTTCCCATGAAACATTAAAATAAGAAAAGAGATTCTCTGATGAGCTAACATTTTCGTCATCTTTAATCCAACTTTCTTGAAGCTTTTGCTTTGGAATCATACCCATTCTGATGTGGTCAGGAAAAAAAATATATATATATATATATAAAGAAGCCTGCAGTGATTTATGCTGAGTTCATCAATGAACAGCAACGGTGAACAACAAAATATAGGCGAACTTATAAAAGGAAATTAAGAAAAGAGGGAATCAAAAGCTCACATTCCAAGAGGGAGAGAAGACAAGAGAAAGGAAGAGTGCAGAGAAAACAAGGAGAGTTGGAAATGGTCATTCTCGTGAATGGGACATTGTCGATTTTGATTTATTTTTTTTTCCCTTCGATGAAATGACAAAGGAAAGAGAGATTTTTTTTTGCCAACGGAAAGAGAGATAGAGAAGAGAGTATTCATATCATGTATGGATGATCATGATTCATGAATTGAATCAACTGATGATCAAAACAACACGTTTGACTGTACTCACTTTTTGGCACTCATTAACTTGCACAGTCCTCAGCAGTACTGATATTTAATAATGTACTTCCTGTGATGTCACTGTCCCCCACTCTTTACTATCCAACAAACTCGCTTTCAGTTTTCACCCCTCCTCTTGCACACTCACACACACACACTGTTTCTTTCTGGTCAATAAGTCAATAACTCACTTCCTCATATCTTCATCCATCAAAGGGTTAGATGGCGCAAATATTGTTTGGAAGTTTACTTTAAAAGTGTTTTTAAGTTAAATATCATCCTTACGATTTCAAGACGTGGCAATATTTTTCTATATACAAACTTTTTTAATAGTATAAGATAATATTATCACATTTTAAAACTTTTAGAGTGATATTAAAGTTTAAAAAACTTTTCAAGTAATATTACTCCAAAATACAAATTTTATGAGAAATCTACACATTAACCCATTAGGTCTACGTACTAGCTAGGGTATGCTTGTTTGGTATGATTTATTTAGATAAAATAAGATCTTATACACAAAATATGAGAAAGACCCCTCTTACATACTTATTTCGTACTTCACAAATAAGATTTTATTACCTCTAAATAAATTATTTCAAGTAAATACTTAGTTTGTATAAGTGATATTATGCGTTTGAGGTAAACTAGTTAAATGAGTGTTATATAATAAAAAAAAATGTTAAAAAGCACTTTTATCGTGCTTCCCAAACTAACACTAGGTTTTCATCATCTAAATCCATGCAAATTAACAGTAGAAAGTAGAGAGCTTTCACTACGTACTGATCTGATCAGAAGTGGAATGAGAATATGTAAGTATGTATGTATGTATATGGGTGCATGCAAAAGCAATGAACGGTTTGGTAAGTAAATTTCATGAGTCCTGAATGTTATATGTTCATTTACCCTGTTTAGGGTACTTTCAGTTTCAGAGTCCTAGTGAGGTTGGAAGGAAAGTCAGTAAGGAGACCCATCATGTCATGTCATAATATAGTAGTGGATGTCTCTCACAACTCACATATCTTGTCACCTCGTAGTCTATTTGTGCACCTTCTACCACGCTTTGTGATGCTTTTCTCTAAAGTTTTATATATATGTCACAAATTGATATCTACAGTTCTCTCCACTACATATGAAGCAGCATGTCATATTCACACACACACACATATATATCTCATCACCTTTTGATTTATCTTTTTGCCTATAGCCTTATATTAGGATATATTGATGAGCTATACCCTACCTCACTGACTGCTCACTTTCATGCTCTTTCACAGACTTCACCTCTCCTTTGAATTCATCTGTACATGTCTGATCTGCAGAGAACAAAGTTGTGAGTGAGAGTTTAATATATATTTTGACGAAAATGGGATCTGTGAGACTTGAGATCTAGTACTGGTGAAATGGTTTGGGACTTTCAATTTGTTTCGAATCTTAATTATTATTATTATCAGAGACAAAAGAGCTTTTATTCTAATGAGTAGGTAAATTTGTACAGTGGGGCTAGATTATAAATATAGACACAATTGGTAAGTTCTATCTTAAAAAATAAAAATCGCCAACTACTCCGATCCTCCAATAAGCACAGTCTGTCTAAATATCAGAACTCAATCTTTTACATGATAATCATCCTGGTATGTTATTAAGAAGATACCTGGATTATTAATCAAACCGGTAATATAATTATCAGTGGGAAATCTGTTAATACAGAAAAAATTGGGGTCATGCGCTGTTACTATGTTAGAAGGAGAATATAATATGGAGATAAATTAAATCAATCATAGTAACATCTGACACAAATATTTTGCAATGAAATTTAAAAATAGTATTTGTTTTACCCAGAAAGATTCCTGAATCCTGAACACTAAGGTCAAACCAAAACATAGAATTTGCTTGCAAGTAATTGCTCAATTACCTGAACTCTTCTTGCAGCCGTAAAGAGTTCTTTTGTTATTTTAATGTTTAATTTCCCTGAATTAATTCCTTAGTATACTTTTCTTAACATCATCTCAATATGTGACAGATGTGACTAACTAGGTTTTGTTTTTGTTTAACATATTCATAACATATTTTTTTCAGATGTTTTTACACGCCAAAGATCAGATCTAAATGTGTAAATCATAATTCAAATAAACCTGAGAAAAAACACCGAAGCCTTAATCTATCTCATCTTCTGAATAAATAAATCATATTGCCATCGTATGTGCCAAACAATCCATTCTTATTGCATGTGGGAAAAATCTGTATTGCCATCCAAAATATCAATTTATATATCTAAAGAAATGGACTTTTATGGTTATGGGATCATGTAGTCATGGTTTTTTTTTATTATTATTTGAAAAGAGAGTGAATAAAATAAAAGACTTGGTGGTGAGGTGTTTAAAAATTCAAAAACTTGGCATTTCAGACAAAAAATATATTTTTAAAAAATATCATGGAATCAGAATATATATGCAGACCCATTAATTGGTGGCCACGTGCATGGGGGTTTCTGGCCATAGTAGTGAAACCCTAATTAAAACTATATTATAGGTTAGTTAGGATAATTGTGAGAGTTGCAGAAGAATCAGAGCATTCCCGGCATGTCTGGGAATATATAAATATATAGACCCAAAATAAGAAGTGTTCCACAAAATGTGCGGATACCATGTGAGTGACACTTGAAATGTCAACTTATAATACTTTCCAGATACTACGTTAATATATATATATATATATATATATATTATGTGTACCTATCTTTTTTATTATTATTATTTAATACTAATGTTGATGTGTTAGTGCGGCATATATAAAGAAAAACGACTATGAAGTGTCAATCTGGATTGTGTCAACGGTTTTATAAATAAAAATTGGTGATGATGAGTAATGATTTTCAGATGATGAGATAAGGTTGTTGTTCCTAGGTTTTGAAGAAAGTGCATGTTAATATACTGATGGAGTAAATTGGAGGTTACAAAAAGTTGAATGTACCTTAGCGGTCTAGCAAAACCTGGCATCAATAGCATTGTATATTGTTCATAAAAGTGTTAAGTCTTATAACATGTCTTTCGTTCCTCTTTCTAACAGATACGAGACATCACACTCGCCAATTTTAACATCTTATTATTGTCGCACTATAGATATTGTCCGCTTTAGGACCTTGGAAGGCGCCTTTTGTTCCCCTTCCTTACTAACGTAGGACATCACAAGAAATATTTTTGTCAACTTTGGAGCCTGTGTATATGGCAAGGAACATGCTAAATCAAAACTCCTTTTACATATACATATACACACATAATTAAGATAGTCTTGTAAATTTAGTGGGATGCTTGGAAAAACATGATAAAATATCCACTTTATCCGCTAAATAACGGATTAATTGACTTATCTAAATTCATGATCATATTTAGGGAACGAGTCCCCCTACGCTCTACCTATCCCAAGATAGGTAGGAGGAGTTTGTCCCCATCTGGGCCATCCAAATGATATTTGGATGGTCCAGATTTTGTTTTTAAGTTGTGATTTTTACTTGAAAAAAGTATTTGTTAACAAAATGACAGTTAATAAATTATCTTTATTTTATATTTCTACCCATTAATATAATTTAAAAAAATAAAAAATAAATAAATTTGGAGCATAGAAAGAGGCTTCCCTACCTATCTTTGGATAGGTAGGGAAATATGTTCCCATATTTAGTTGACAATTGAACTAAACATTTCACAATATTATATTATAAGCTAGATGTCTAATAATCTTATGCATGGCGCTAGCAAAAATGATCATCGCCAACTCAATTGGCGTAGGTTGTAGAAGCTCTTGTCACTTGAGTGATTGGACATATATCTCTCCCCAGTGACGTTTACACAAATTAAAAAAGGACCTCACTATCAAATTTTAAGGTTAAATTAAAGCAGAATATGTTGCTGAAAATATGAACTTCTGAACGTTCTTAATCCCACCAGATCCTCAAACTCACTAGAATTCTCGTGGGTTCCGATGGTGTAGGCAGACTAGGTATGAGAATCCCAGCTATTTTTTTGTTAAGCATAAGTATTTTTTTTATTGGAGGTGATCAAATTTGAGACATTGTCTAACATTAATATGAGCATCTCTCCTAGCAGGTTTCAAACGTAGATTTTTCACGTTGAGGAAGTAATTCCTTCTAGCAAACCCAAATACATCAGTAGAATCCCAACTTGGCCTATGTTTTAATTTGAAAAATGGGAGAGGACACTTGGGCTTTGTTTGTATCATTTATCAGAATACAAAGGTTAACACGTTATTGGGCCTTGCGGGTTTAATATAACTAATAAATATAATCACACCTCTCCATTTGTACCACCGAAAAAAAAAAACACCTGCACACGAGCACACAATTGTCTTTCTTGTTCATGCTGTTAACATATTATTCACTTTGTAATTCAGTTCAATTCTTATATTAAAATGATGAGTACTATATTAAGTAGTGGGTGGAGTATTTATTATTAATGCTCTATATCTTTTCATATAAAAAAATGTATATTGGAACCAGAGACTCACTAAGGTTAGAGTATACTTCAGATTCAAAGAAGTAAAGGCACTCACATATCACTCAAAAAAATGTTTTCATATTGGCAAAAAAGATTTGAAGTCACGACTTTATAAGTTATGAATAAACTTTTTATCAAATGGCCTAAATGTTATTGGTTTTAGACATGTACAAGGAGACATTTCCAGTGGCATACAAAAGCAGAATGACAAAAATATAGGAAGACAAATAAGTCATGGATGGTCAACAAACTCGATCTCTCATCATTTCTTTATCTTTGATACATTTATAGATAGTATCATGAGAATCAAATATGCCGGTTTTCGGAGTTATTGATGTTATGACATTGAAAATTTGCTTTGAAGTTATAAACGGATGAGAACACAATGCCCAGATGTGTTCGTTTGTTTTTGTTTTTGTTTTTTCCAATGGGAATTCCGTCCTCAGTGGTCGTCTTCTTCAAAACTACCAATATAAATACATCCCAAACTCATTGATCTGACCATTGCATCCATAATATAATTATCACTGATCTTTACACAGTGATAGATCATCGGAGCAGTCGTGAGCTACGGTTAAAAAAAGAATATGAAGGGTATTGTTTCAGGCGTCATCGCCATGGTTGTGCTCTTGAGCACCGTCCTTTTCCCAAGCATCGCCACGGCTAGGGTCTATATCGTCGGAGACGAAAATGGATGGCGTTCCGGAGTTGATTACCAGGCTTGGGCTGCAAATAAGCTCTTCTTCGTCGGCGACATCCTCGGTATGTATGTGTGTATATCTTCATTCTCTTATATACACACACACACACACACACCTTTAATATATGAGACTTGTGAATATTATATTCTAATAATATCATCCATATTGATGTTGTGGCAGTGTTTAGTTACGTACCTGGAAACGATCATGTGTACCAGGTGGACGGACCTTCATTTCAGAGCTGCCGTGCTCCGGTGGGAGGTGGGTTGTCGAGTGGGAACGACTTCATTAGGTTGACGAGCCCTGGCAAGAAATGGTACATCGGAGATCACTGTAACGACGGCCAGAAGTTTGTGGCCAACGTCTTCTCAGTGTTTCCCATTACTTTTCCACCTTCCTTCCCACCAGTTCAGTCACCTTAGACCTGAGCCTTCATTTAATTTCTTCACTTCCCGTTCATGTGTGTCGTCGTCTCGCCGTCCGTTTGCTATAGCTTATAATGTCATGCTCAGCTTAGAGCTTCTTCACTAAATAAATGAGTGTTTTGCTCTTCTGTTTTATTGCATAACATATTAAGATATATAGGGGAGGCTATATATCATGAATATGTACTATTGTACTCCGTTCCATTAGTTATTCAAATAAACGAGCACTAGCTACCTGTGCGTTGCAGAGGATGCATCTTCTACCACAATTGTATTTAATTCATCAAGGATCTCATTTGATATAATATTAGATAGAAGAAGAGAGAGAATCTGAATTGTGTTTTATTTCATATACATAGCACAATAAATATACAAACGTGGAACAATAATGACAAACGCATTATAACAAATGTATAGACACGTAATTAATTACAGATGCGTATAAATCAATTATATTCGATAAAAGAATATTTCATAATATAATATAGGGGTGTTTATATTTTTCCCGTCCCTACCTTTCGGGACGGGAAAATTCGGGATCGGGAAAAAATGTTTGGGATTGAGATCAGGAATGGGATTTCCCCATCCAAAAATTTCCCGATCCCGAAATTATTATTATTTTTTTACATTATTTAATATACATCATTATTAAATAACTTATAAATTCATTACTCATTTCACTATTTTAATTCACACTCATAGTTTGCACTCTCTGGTCTCTCATCACAATCCCAAAAATATATATATTCTTTTATAATTTTCAAATTTTGTAACTTAAACTCACTTTAAATTTTTGTATTGGGAGTTATATACACTTATACTAGACTAACTTTGTATTGGATTAATTATATATATGTGTCTTAAATTAGAGCAAACATATTAATATT
>JBAGKO010000002.1:12220830-12239673 GCA_037177275.1 Acacia concinna | reverse complement strand
TAAACATATTGTAGTATTAATTAAATAATTTGAAGGCAAAAAATAATTAAATAACTTAGTTGGAAGCTAAATATAAATTAATTTAACATATAAATATGAAATTAGATGCAAGGGTATAATAGTAAATATATTATTGCGACCCCTCCCTTCCCCTCCCAAACCAAACAAAAGCTACATGCCCCTCTTCTTCCTTCCAACAAACCAAACAAGATTATATGCCCTCCCCCTCCCTCCCCTCCCCTCAAACCAAATACACTCTAAATGTGTCATGATTAAAATTTTGTCAACGAAAAAAATTTGGTTCAATTAATAAAGAATTTTCTAACAAAAAATTTGATAAATATTTATCTTGTATTACATATGCAAATGTCGGTTCAAATTTCATTGTCAATATAAATATCATATTAGTGAGTATTCTTTAAGTATCCTTATAAATACTATTTGAGTAGTGTAGTCAATCTCATCCTCGATAAGTATCAAGAATCAAAAGTTTAAATTTTATAAATATTTTAAACAAATTCAAGTTTTTGAATTTACTAATAGCACAAGATATAAAAATTAAGAACTTCACATGAACTTTCCCCAAAGTTAAACGAAAGCACGTGACATTAACATTATTTAATTGCAATGGAAGTGTCAGAGAAAGCTGTGACTCTTAGCTGTTTATAGACTTATGGTTTGCTGACCCATATTTTCTCGTTCCATTTAAAAAATGTAGTACATCATTTTTCAATATAGTTAAAAGTAAAAACTATCATAAGGCTTACCAATTCCCTTTATTGTATTAAAAATGTGCCTCCTTTGCTTTCTTGTATACAAGTATATATAGTTATTGGCTTAAGATACAAAAATATTTATAAAATTTTATTAAAAATATATTTAGCACCATATACATTTTGGATGTGTAAAAATACCCTTACATTTTTTTTTGGTAACAAGACCGCCCGATAATCCGGCGTCAATTGGCATTCGACTAATTCAGACTCCAGGGGGAAGAGTGCAGCGCACATAGGTGGGGTTATCCCCTCTCTCAACGAGAGCGTTTCTCAGGATTCAAACACACATTCTCATCTTTACGAGGGCTCAAACCTACTTACCAGTTGAGCCAACTACTCATTAATCCTTTAGATATTTAAAATACGAGTAAAAATATCAGCACTGTTAAATTTATATTAACACTGTTACATATGGACAAGTAAAAAACTGTAGGTCCCACTACAAAAAATGACAGTGTTAGTTAAGTTAAACATTGTCCAGACACATTTTTAGTAAAAATCCATGGGTAATTTTGGACACCAACCCTATAGATATTTGATGTGCTTTTTTTCCTTAATATAACAGTTTATATATATAATGAGGACTTTTATTTCTAAAACAGAATTAATACTCACAACATTTAGTTTTAATAAATCACTCAAATTATTAATCATCCATTTTGAGGGATGATAATTTATATTCTTAATCTTGTTTAAAAATATATATTTCTAAAACAGAATTAATTATTTTTACTATTGATTGAAATATTAGGGTTATGGAAGATAAATCTAGAAAATATTTAAGGTGTTTATTAGGAAAATTGAAACAAAATACAAAAAATGATAAATGAGTATTGAAAATATGAAATTATTAATAAAATTATAAAAGAACGTGTGATAAAAATTAACTAGAAAATATTTTAATGGTAGGATATTGTTTAAAAAAAAGTTAGGGAAAATAATACCAAGATCCCAATAAAAAGAAATAATATATGAAAAGTCTCAAGATTTGTCAATCACAAGTGAAAGTGACACAATTAATAGGTGAAATTAGATCCGTTGACATGTTATAGGATTTTTCAAATATTGTTTGCATCAGTTAGGACTTTTCGTGTGATTAATTAAGAAATTACTTTAGCATGTTTAATGCATTCTTGAAATTAAAAATGGATAAGCATTAGCATTATGAAACATGGAAAAAATTTCTATTACAGTAATTTAGGCATGCCAAATTATTAATGGGGTCAAATTTTTGAATGTACCACATTCATTGAATACAATTTCACCCCTGTTAACAGGGGGTGGACCAAATTAATGGGGTCAAGTTTGTTTGTTTGTTTTAAGTATTTTGAAATATTTTTATTAACATTACAATTAATGAACAAATTCCTTATGCTTTGTGGATGTTCAAATTTTAGATATCATGAATGTATAATGTATTGATTATGTTATCCATTAATTTTTATTAACATCACAACTAATGAACAAAGTACCTTTCACACGAAATATTTTTGAATGACACAATTTTTATTTTTGTTTTGCAGGTGGGTACAATTTTTACATGATACTAATAATAAATAGCTAACCTAAACCATTTTCTCAATCCCTACAGATGAATTAAGTAGTTTGAGAGGGTAAAATGAAACTTAAACCTTTTAAAAAATATTTATATATGTGATAATAAAATAAAGAAAAGACACGGGAAAATAGTTGCTAGCATTAAAAAAGGGAGAACTGATCTTTTAGTTTTTGTAATTTTGGTTAAATTGTGATTCAGTCTATATACCTTGAAGTGGTGTAACTCCATAATTTTAATTTAATTGTAATAAGTTATTAAAATTTAACTCATTACAAATCATTTTTTATAATTTTGACTAATTTATGATTTAGTCTGTGACCTTGACTCTTCTGATCCTGTATAAAAGGAACTTTTATAATTTTTCATAGATTAAGAATAATTTTAAACTTTATTAACTCTTTCATAAAATTTAATAAATTTTCAATTTTAACCCTATTTAACATATATAGTATATCTCATGAGAACAAAATCAATAAAATAATAAATAAAAAGTAAAATTATACATGTAAAAAATTTTCTTTTTCTGCTTTATAAATGAGACTTAAATTTTCTTCTCTCTATACATTATACATAGGACTATAGGACTATTTTATACCACAATGACTAAATTATCAAATGGTTGGCAAAAAAATTAAATTATAAAATGGTTAAAATTATATAAATTATATTGCAGTGGGTTAAAGTTTAAGGACTGAATTATAACAAAATTAAAATTGCACGAACTGAATTGCATTTGAGTCAAATTATAGAAAAAAAATTATAATTTGACCAAAATTATAAAGACTTTCAAGTTTCAATAAAAAAGGATAAGTGAGAGAAATAATAACAAAAAAAAATAAAGAATACATTGAATGGTGGGACTTGGGAGAGGTTCATGATTCATTCATTACGTATTAATGTACAGTACAGTGCACGCAGCAGCAGCATTCCCTACTTTCCTCATTGATTTCAGCGTTTTATTCAAACTTCCCCTCATACCCGCGCACTCCCCAACCAGCCTATCCTTAAATCCGTTGATCTTTTTTCTTTATTTTTTACTATTATTTTATTAGCCGTAACTCCTCTTTTCTAGATACCGACCAGAGAGAGAGAGAGAGAGGAAGAATAATAATACGACGCCATGACCGTTTTGAAAAAAGCTTACTAGGGAGGGAGGGAGGGAGAGTGAGTGAGTGAATGAAGATACTGAAACGAAACCAGACACTCCTCTCTCTGCTTTAAACATCTAAAAGCTTTTCAATCAATCAAAAACGCATCACTTATCAAATCCTTAATCACTCCCACTATACAATATTCCTTCGTTGGTTCCTTCGTTCATTGCCCAGGTATTTTTCTACTCCACATGCTTCGCCTTCACCTTCAACTTCCTTTTGCTTTCTTATATTCCCAAAGCTCCCTCATTTTTCTCTCTTTTTAGATCTACGCACTTTTCTGGGTAATCGATTACATAACTCCCCCCCCCCCACCAAAAATAATAATACGATTTTGATTTAACCCTGTGCTCCCTTTAGTGTGATCCCACTTATGTAGGTATTCTTCATTGCCCATCTTCACTTTCACCTAATTTGAGCATTTGCGTTGTGCTTTTCTTTCACAGAGGGAGATAGATAGGATCCGAGGAGGAAGGGAGGGGTAATAGCTTTTGGTAAGGTAACTTTTGGGAATGGAATTTATGCTTGTTACGGTTCCGTTTTTTTTTTGAAAAACCCAATACAACAACACAGTCACAGTTTTTATTATTAGTAGATTAGTAGAATCGGTGTAAAGGTGAATGAACGAGAAGGAAGTGGGAGAAAGATGGGTTTTTTCCTTTCCTTTCTTCCTTTTTTTTTTTTAAATCTTTTTTTTTTTAAAAAAAAAAACTTTCATATTTTATAAAAGCAGAGAGAGCGGCCGGTTTAGCATGCACCTTGGCTCAAGTCAAAGGAAGGAGCGTCCGACCAGGAGAGCCTCACCATTACAATAAACCCTTCGAGCTCAGAGAGAGCTATGAGGAAGCTGAAGCAGCAGCTGGGTAAGCAAGAAGAATCTCAGAAGAAGGAGCGTCATATTGTGACGTGGACACAAGAGGTCTTTCAATATTATATATTCCATTCTTATCTGTTTATTATTTATTTGTCAATCCACTTCACTTTCTCACACTATGTTGTTTGTGATTTGCAGGAAGATGATATATTGAGGAAGCAGATAAGCATCCATGGAACTGAGAAGTACTGATTTGATTCCCTTTTTCACTGTTCTTTTGGGTTTACTAGTGCCACCATTTTCCTGGTTATTTGTATGAAACTTAAGGGATATAGATTTTGAATTTGCATTAACTGTTTGCAGTTGGGCAATAATTGCATCTAGCTTCAAAGACAAAACGACAAGACAGTGCAGAAGAAGGTGAGGTTTTTTTTTAAAAAAAAAATTGACAGTCTGATTTCTTGGAATCCTCTGTTTCATTCTTTCACAATCCACAAATGAGATTTTTTTTCCCCTTATGATTTATTATTGTTTCAATCCGATGGTGCCAAAGTGATAATTAGCTGTTAACATATTAGATGGTACACTTACTTGAACTCTGATTTCAAGAAAGGAGGATGGGCACCAGAGGAAGACTTGCTCTTATGTGAGGTAAGCAGATGATTTGATGCTACTTCAAATTTGGGATTTCTTTCTTTTCTTTTCTTTTCTGTGTTTCCCCCCAACTCCTACATTGACTTGAGGGATATCACATGATGGCAAAAAAGATTCATTACTCATCAAAATCTTCTCTGTGAGTAGTTTAGCAGATGATAAATATTATAATTACAGCAAAACAGTCTTTGTTCCCCTCATATAATCTAATATTATGCTGCTCTATGTAGGCTCAGAAAATATTTGGCAACAGATGGACAGAAATAGCAAAGGTGGTTTCAGGCAGGTAAACAAAAGTCAGTCCAGTCTTTGATTCATGGAAGAATTAGAGGTTTAATATTTCTGTTATTGACAGTTAAAGCTCAATGCAATGCTTTCTATACAGAACGGATAATGCTGTGAAAAACCGTTTCTCCACTCTGTGCAAGAAGAGAGCGAAATTTGAAGCCTTGGCAAAAGAGAACACCACTTCATTCACTAATTCAAATAACAAAAGGACAATTTTCCAACAAGGTGATAACAGAGAGTCAACATCTGAGGCTGCACCACCTGCTAAGAAAATGAGGTGTGCATTACACTCATTGGTCTCAAGAAAGTGAAATAAAAATTCGATAAAGATCATTGAATTCTATTTCTATTTCAATATAGGAGAGCCCATATCCCTGATACTCCAGAAAAGATCAACTATGGAGACAGGTCCCATAAGCATTATGAAGCAACAATAAAACAGCAGCTAAGAGCGCCGTTTTCTATTTTGGCTAAGAACTTGCCAGATCAGCATGAAGCCTCCAATGACAAAATCAGCAGCAATGGTATTGTGTTTAAATTGGTTGTGCGCCTTATTCTTGCTATTGTGGTGCTTGGAATGGAAGAACAGAAAGGATTAGTGCATGACCTTTGGAGCTCAGTTACTACAAGTTTTGTGAATCATTTTATGCCAATATGACTCTTAGTTTGTCATGACTTTGCAGCCCATAATTGCAAGACTCAGGGAACATTTCTTAAAGAGGATGATCCAAAGATAAGCATGTTGATGCAGCAAGCGGAGTTATTAAGTTCACTTGCTCTAAAAGTTAATACTGATGATGTGGACCAGAGTCTTGAAGATGCATGGAAGGTGAGGGGTTCAACTGGGTTTCTGACCATTGTTTACTTTGAGTGTTGAACACAACATGTGTTTCTTCAAGAATGGTCTTCTGGTTTGGTGTATACCAAAAAAGGAAAGTAACTAGTCAGGAGTCAAAACTGTTCATCGGAAAATCATGAGAGTCCATTACAACAACAAAGCCTTATCCCATTTGTAGGCTACATGAGAGTCATTTAACATAGTTGAAATTGATGAGTCATCTAACATAATTGAAATTGACTTTGAAAACTCAGTAACTTCTCTATTCAGCTTGCTGGCATAAGCGGAGGTAGTAATTCTATTCAGCACGACCTTAATACATTCATTGATATGCACGAGCTGATAGCAATGATGCTCACCCAATCAACAAGAAGCAAATTGCAATATCAGGCATTGCAAGTTCCTGCTTTTGCCTTTTAGCAAGTACTATCTGAATCCTTTATGTTACTGATGTTGTCTTTGGAAACTCAGAAATAGCTGTACTGATCAGCTTGGTAGCAGACAGTCAGTATTAAGTTAAATCTGTATCACAAGCTGTGGTCATTAAAGCTTAGTTCATGAACATATTAAGAAGAACGTAATTATTTATATTCTTCAAACATTTTTTTATGCTTTCAAGTGATGATGCTAGGTACTCCAAGAGTTACTGAACCAAACCAAAGAGTCAGATATTCTCAGATATAAGATTTCGGATTTACAGCTCGTAGATCTTAAATACATGATGGAGGAATTTAAGAGTAGTAATGAGGGAAGCCAACAATGTTGGAGGTACTTTTAAGTTTATTAAAAATTTCACTCTATGCAGGCTCAACCACTAGTATTATTTTGTGGAAAACAAATCTAATAGTTCTTAAATATGTTAAAGGCAACCAGAACTATATGAAGACTCTCCGAGCAGTTCTGAATACAGCACAGGATCAACTCTTCTGCCCCATTCAGCAAGTGATAATCTGGAACACTCTCTGCTTCAGGATATTGAAACCGAACTAAAGCCTATCCAACTTGGAGATAAAGCAGTTGTTGGTGGATGTGGAAAAGAGGATCTCTCTTCTGCAACTGTAGGTCAAGGTAAGAAAACCCTGGCTCATTATAAGGGCAAATATTGTTTTATAATTTGTGATATGCTTATATTGTCATGTATCATAAGTGGAAAATAATGTATTTCTTTCAGTGGCAGATGTCTTTCCATCTTGTGATGAACAGATTAGCAATGATGGCACTGCTTCTACCTCATCAAGCACAGAGTTCAATTCCCCTCTTCAAGTTACCCCTATGTTCAGATCTTTGGCTGCAGGAATTCCCAGCCCACAGTTTTCAGAAAGTGTAAGTTACCCATGCACTTCGAAAACATTTAACAATCTTAAGGTCCAAAAGCTTTATGGTAGTATCAGCAGTGAAGATTATAATAATCCATGTTAAAAATTATGGGAATTTTTCACACAAATGAACCCTTTTTTCAGCTGTAGTAACTCTTAATGGTTCTTATAAAGTTTCAACATTAACTGGCTGCAAGACTTCCAAAATGCTGTTCTGTCCTTAGGTTATTCATGTAACGTAATAGTCATTTTGGAAGTTGCAATAGAGGTGGCAGCAGATGATTTAACTGTGAAAGTCATCGATACCTGATTACCATTATGATTTGGAATATTGACATGAAGAAGATGATGATGATTATTGCAATTGTACGCTGACCCGAATGTCTAAAAATGTGCTTATAAAGAAATCATGTTAATTAAGACTGACTGGAAGTTTCTGCATTGCCAGAATAATATGCAGTTTGTATTGACCATACATTAGCTTTGTTGTTCTCAGTTTAGATGAATTTTAAAAGCATAGTTGAAAGGGAGGTAAATTTTCTGGTGACATTAAAAGCTTTGCTTTTTGAATCTGTAGCTTAACAGAACTCATTGATGAAAATGTTTTATTAATAATTATATCACTAGTACAAAAGTTTCATTAAAAGTTCCTTTTTACTTTTGAAACAACATAACATTTGCTTTTGAAAACAAGTATTTTTTGACATAAAACAGTATATATCATTATACATAAATAAGGAATATTTCGTATTTCAAATGAATAAATTACAGTAATAAATTAATATGACAATAAAACATGAAAGATAATTTTGGTCACAATGATGTAAACCTCTGATTAACAAAGTACTATTCACTAATTTTGCTTCTAGTCTCAGATATGTCAATCATTTAGATAAAGTATTTGATTTATTTCCTTAATAAGATAGGCCCTTGTAGACTACTGATTAAAAAATATGGACAAGGGAGACATTTACCTTGCATAGGGTCAGCCTATATCACCAAATTATCCAAAATAAATAAATAATAATAATAATAAAAGAAAACGGAAATAAAAACACAGAAGAAGTAGCAAACAAGAGATCATTTTAAATAAGAGTGTATGCTGTTCAGTGTTATCCTCATCATCTCCATATATCATAACAGAAGATTGAAAGATTGTAAGCTGTGTGTAACCTTGTCTATGCTGTTTAACTATGTGGATTGCATGATACTCTACTGCTGAATGGTCAAAGATATTATAACTGAGGAAGTAATGAGTTTCGCATCCTGCATATGAATTGCTTCTCTTCTCTCTAACTTATAACCACATAGTAATCTTTCATTACTAAAAAATATTACACCCACACCCTATTGCATTATGAAAGGGGGGGCTTATAAATATTCATGTTAAACTTCTGTAATACTATTATCAATAAGCTTTGACTAAACGGTACTAGAGATGTCACTAAAGTTGAGGGATCTGAGTGTAAATCCCAGGTAAAAGTGGTTGCAAGACTAACCACTTGTTTCTCCTGCAGGAAAGGAACTTTCTAATGAGGACGCTTGGATTGGAGTCCCCTTCCATGAACCCAAGTGGCAACCCTTCTCAACCACCCCCCTGCAAAAGAGCCCTACTGCACAGTCTATAATCTAATCCCCTTCCTTTATCTCTACCCTTGGCAACTTGGACTCAGTTCTGCTTTGCTTGGTTTTGGGATGAGATTCCTGAGATTGCAACCTCATTGTCTTAATGATCCTAAAGTTTTGAAAAAGCCGCCATCCTCTTCCTCTCCCCAAGAATGCTCTGGTGCATTCTTGTGATAATTAGACATATCTAACAATGTCATTCCTCCATACCCACCAGTCAGTCAGACTTACCCCCCTTTTTTATAGCTGCACTGAAAATTAGTTTGCTTAGTGTGTCACTATTTGGCTTGTTTTCTTTTCTCTTGGTACCATTCTGGGTTTGTTTTGGTTGAATCCAGCTCTTGGTCACGATTTGGTTTTTTTCTGTACAGAGTCTGCTATGTAAGCAGTATTCATCCTGAGTGTGTATACATCGGCTCATCGCCTATCCTACCTGAATATATGAACAGAAACAGAAATAGAAGAGAGTTAAAAAAAATTAACCAATGGGAAATTGGATTCCTATTTGTTGTTTTTTGGGTGTGCATAAAGTATAGAATAATATATATTTGGATTTTTGATGTACTGAAACTTCATAACAGTTGGAGTGGAAATGCATTATGGTTTTTGGTGTGCATCTACTGTTTCTGTTCTCTCTTTTATCTTTTCTGGATTTAATCTAGTGAAGCAACATAACAGAAAGTGAAGAAAACGTCTCTGTAGAAAACAAGAGTATAGTTTCACATTGACTCTACCACCCCAGGTTCCCCATAGAGAAGTAAAAACTAAAAGGTAAAACGATAGAAGACCATAGAGAATCATATGAAAGCCTACATTGGTGTTCTATCTTTCACAGCCTTCTGCAAAAAAGACAGATGTTCAGCCACAGACAAAAAGCAGAAGAGATTTAACAAGAAATGAAGTATACTTACTGACCTGGCAGAGGCAAGCAGACATCTCTCTCACCCCCCCCCCCCCCCCTCTCCCTCATGGGTACATGAAGTGCAGTGGAGAAGTCTGAGAGATGTAGGTTCTTATTAAGTAGCAGAAGGAGGGAGGTGGTGAGAGGTTAATGGTGGTGGGAGACAGAAGGCATAATAATGAGGGAAGCAAAAAAGTAATTGGTTAAAAGGACTTCAGGAAGGGAGGGAACTCTCCTCAAAATAAAGTGATTTCATTTGTCCCTTCACTTTTTCAACGCTCCACTTTCCATTTAATTTCATTTCACCCGACATATTTTTTGCTTAATTAAAAAAAAAAAGAATCATTAACTTGTTTATCATATACAATATTTGGTTAAAAAAATTATCATATAAAATCTATGATAACATAATTCGTGGATTAAAAATAGTATAGCTTGTTCTTGAAAATTTATATATAATATGTGAGAAAATGTATTTAGTGCTAATTACTCGTTATATTTAAAAATCCAACATGAGTTTAAAGTGGCTGCATTTCAAATAGAGTCATCATTTATCGGTCAATGATGCAAGAAGGAAAGCAATCATTCTTCCAAAACACTTTTTTAATTAAAAGAGAAGGCACTGATTGCTGAGATTATAAACAAAATCAAACGCATAACCTCTCATTTACAGGAAAACTTTTATATTTTCAGACTGCAAGGCTATTGACATTTTTCTAAAACATAGATTTGTCATCAGCCTTCCACTTATATAAGAGCTTCCATGCCTTTAAAGTATAAAGGCCATTGATATTCTTCTAGAACCTTAACTTGTCATCCTTACCGCTTTTTCATAGGAATCCATATTACAATAAATTCTTATTTCAAGTTTTCAACACGAATGATTTATTGTTGGTTTTATTCCCTCCTTGTAATGATCATTGTTTAAAGGAGTGGAAAGGTAAGATCTCACAAGTCACAATGCGGTGCCATCCAAACTGCCCCTGCTGTTGATTTAAGCAAAATTCCATCTGTTAGAGGCTAAGCATAGTGGATAGAGTGATTAAAATGTTATTACTCCTTTACACGATGATATAAAAACAGTGGCCAAGTGTACAAGGTTCCATCAAGTGGGGGATGGGGAGGGTAAGATGTTCACAGTCTTACCCTAGCTGCAAGCAGAGAGATTGTTTCCAAGATTTAAACCAAGGCAGCAACCTTTGTCCTTTGCTTCAAGGTTCACCCTCTACACAATAATATAATGTTGGTATAATTCACTCAACAAGAATCAGATAAAATAGGCAATGAACTTGAAAGATTAAATCAGGAAATCATGCTTGCAGACAATACAGCTCTACAATAAAAGATACAAGGAAACAACTAAGAACCTATCCTTTAGCTGTCTGATACTCCTACAGATCAGGCCAAAAATAAAACTCGTGTATAAATACATTTGACGGGCAAATGAGCTGAGAAGGCACTAACTAAATTCAAAATTGCCTAAAAGAGTACTTTTTTCACGTCGTCTTACTCTTGTTCTGAGATCTCAGCAGCTTCTGCCACTTGAGGAAGATCTGGTAAGACAAACCAGAGAACACCATAAAGACACATCCCCATTGCTTGGACGATAAAGGGTTCCCACTCATTATTGAGGACACCACAATGCTACCAAACTTGCGAGTGGTGGTGATTGTGGTGACTGCTAAAGATCCAAATTGGTTTATAGTCAAAAAGATGAAGTTCTGGCCCACCACACCACAGCAACAATATAGAAGAATATCCCGTGCTGCCTCTGGATGCTGAATGCAAAAGCCAATTGCCTTAAATCCAATCCCATAAGGCAACACAAACATGTATATCATATTATATATGGTACCCCACAAATTCATGCCCAACATTATACCCCATGCACTTGTTTTTGGGTACCTGAGCAACACAGACCAACACTTCAGAAAGTAATCACTTATATTTTAATATAAACACTTCAAAACAGAAGCATCATAAATGTTACATATAACAATCAAAAGAAATGATAAGTATCAAACATATCCAGCTGAAGTTTGCTTCATAACTAGATATATCAAACCTTCAACCAGATATCACATAGAAGAGGAGGACATAGAAGAGAAAGGCAGAAGAAAAGCTATAGAACAAGTTAACCTTAAAATCTGTTACGGTCATTTTGGATGCCGATTTCCACACAGTGTTGGATTTCATTGACAATAATACCATTCAATAACCTCTCTTTTTTTGCCAGAAATTTCTTTCCGAAAAATCTTTATTGGGCCTTGTTTATCTCTATTGTCTATCAAGGTATGTACAACTTAGTTATTAGCTGGGAGGTCAGGCAACAGAGAAACATTCTTTATTGCGATATGTAAAATGAGTATAAGGAGAAGCTTCCCTTCCATTACCTAGCCTTTAAGGAATCCTGAGTAGCACTTGTGAACCCATCAAAAGCAAGGTTCAGTAAACATAGCCCATAACCGACGGGAGCATTAGGATGTGCAAGCTTACTGATAGTTTTGGAGCTTGTCTGCAAATAATACAAAGCAAACATAAGAAACTCCGATGGAGCTACATTCATAATTCTAACCTCTCCGTCTAAAGACGTTCCTGACCTTTAGAAGTGCAAATGTCGATATCCCTCCAGCAACAAGGGACGAACAAAGGAATTCCGGATAAGTGTATCTTATACCATAGACTAATGTTCCCATCAGCATGACTGTATTTTTTGAGGTACAATAAATAATATATTAAATGAAGTGATAACAATTTAATCTACGGGCTTTTACACATATTCCAGAAATTCTTATTTAAAACTGGAGTAATCAGTAAGAAGAGTAGAAAGAAGAAAAGGCAAAGCACAAACTACTGACCTGGAATCATTTTAGAGGACTTAGCAAGGACCTGCAAGGAGTAAAAATAATATTATGACGATGATAATCAAAATTAAAATAAAAGGAATTTGTAAAGGGCCATACCTGCGCAGGGTAACTAACATATTTCAACGCTTCAATTCCCAAGGTTGGACCAATTGTATTGGAAATTCCAGCACTCCAATAAGACCACCAAGGAGCACCACCGGAACTTTCACCGGACGACCATATCTTTATCACTAGTGTAAAGAACCGGCCAGGTCAAAATATAAACATTATCAGACCTTGTGCACAAAGTATGAACAGAATGAGCAGCTAGTACAGAAACTCACTGATGTATGACCAGACTAAACATACTACATTCTGCGCCAAGTTTAGAAATGCGAGGTGCTCGAATCTCTGGCCATCAGGACCAAATCGCTTGGTCGACCTAAGAGATAAAGGATGAGAAACATGAGAACGTTCATAGCTTAGAAATCACACCAAAGAAACGGTCATATGGATTCATTTGCACAAATTAGGAAAAAGAATAATCTGTGCTCACAGAGTTTCCTGGGGAAAGCCCTGGTAGATATAGGCAGAGCAAATCCCGGCGATACAAAGCAGAAATAGTAGCAAACGGTGGATTCCGGCGCCGTGAGCCTCCATCAAGGCCCAACAATTTGACCGCCGGTTTCTTCTGCAAGTGCCTTGCTGGCGTAATGGAACTGAGCAGAGAAGAAGGAGAATCACCTTGTTGAAGTGAGGCTACGTCAATAAAGAAAAGAGCGCGAAGTTACGCAGAAATTCCACGTGGAGACATGTGATTGGATACTCCACGCGGATCTCCAATGACCGTGGAAGAAAGTGGCGGAGAGATAATCCCATGGTAACTGGTCATCTGTAGTCCATCCAATCACAACGCAACAGACCACTCAACTTTCATCCAAGCTGTCAGCTTTCCTGTCATTTACTTAATCTATATTATATTATGTTTAATAATCAAATAATAAGTATACTAACTGTAATATAATTTTTTTGACCTTTTAGTGTAATATAATTAAAAGTCATCGTGAATAATACTTAATTCAATAGTTGAATAGGAGAATCGTAATTAATCCTTCTAAAATAGCAAAATTTAAATTTAGTCCTACATTTTTAACAAATTATTAATTAGACTATAAGGTTTAATTAGGAATTTTAAAATGTTGTTGAAAAACATTAATGCTTTTATTTAAGATAAAACTGAATATTTTTAATTCATATATATATTATCATATACTTTTAACTTTAACGTCAGAATTTATATTTCTTTGAATCATTTAAATCATCGAGATCTCAACTTTTAATAGACTTCCAACAATATTAAAAGATAATATGTATAAATTAAAAATAATCATTTTTAACTTAAATAAGGGTGTTATAGTTTTTCAACAACATTTTAAAATTTTTAATTAGGCTTAATTAATAATTTGTTGAAGTGTGGGCCTAAATTTAGATTTTGCTGTTTGAGAATGATTTAATTAGGATTCTCCCTAGTTTAATTTTACCTTTCTAAACTAATTTTATTGATTAAAAAATTCTCTTTTACTCCCCTGATCTTAATTATAAAAGCATGTTGACTTTTTTGGAGAATCCTGAAAAAATCATAAGAAAGCTAATTACATTACTTAATCATATCATGTATTGTGTTTTATTATATTATATATTAGTTTATAAGTTAAATAACACAATTTGAAAAAAATGACAAATTTTAATGTCTTAAAGTAACATAATTGGCTTTCTTAAGATTTTATTAAAATCTCTAAAAAAGTCAACAGACCATTATAATTAAGAACGGATGGAGTATGGAGTAGTATATTAATGAACTTGTAGTGTTACCATTATTATTATTTGCCAATGTAGTGATATTGTTACATATCAATGTCTCTTTAACATTCTCTCATCATATAGTATCATGCCATGCCATAATGGCATATTGTCCCACCTTTTTGGGGTGCAAGTATATTCTCCCACTTAAGTTCTCCATCTATACATGGGCCGAGTTCAATTCTATCCCTTTCCTCTTAACTTTTTTTATTGGGCCAACTTTCAATCACTGAGCCCAACACTACTTGGAATTCTTGTTTAGGTAGTAATTCATATCATCTACACACAATGTTTTGATTCATCCCCTCCTCCTCCTCCTCCTCATCTTTCCTAAAAAAATGTGTTTTTGGGGATTTGAATTAGTATTCTCTTTTTTTTTTATTACCATAGCAATCAATAGCTTATTGGCATAAAGTCTCTTATACATTTAAAAAAGAAAAGAAAAGAAAAGAAAAGAAGCCCATAACATAAAACCTATAATCCAAGATTAAAAAAAGACTCTTGAGGAATGTTGAGCAAAAGCTTCGTCAAAGGGAATAGAAGTTTCACATGACATCACCCAGGCTGAAGGGCAAGACTCGTCCAATCAAATTTTAGTAACCCAACTAGCTATCAAAATTTGCTTCTATAGAATCTAAACACAAGAATGGTTTGTTCCACTGCCGATAGACACAACTTTGTGATCACTTGACTTTCCTATTGCAAATTCCACTCATAGTGGGAATATCAACGGCAGACACCTCTTCTAGCGATAGGAACCCTATATATTCCATGACTTAGATATTTACTTTGTCAAAATTAATAAAATCAGTTAAGTTAATTATTTGTACAAAAAAAATAGTATTATTTTGCTTAAAATACTATACTTAATTGTTTGCATTAAAATCACCCTTCGATTTAAACTCTTCTACTATATATAATCAATAAAGATAGTTTGAAAAAAAAAATTATAAATTTAAGAGACAAAATAGATTAGAGATTTATATATATATATATATATATTGGATCAAAGTAAACCTCTTAAATATCTCCTACGTGTATTCTCCCTCTTTATTTTATTTTAGACTACTTCAATACAAAAATCATATTTATAATCCGGCAGAGAATATTCCAGCAAAGAATTAAATTGTTTTCTGGTTGTAAAAATGTCAACGGACAAGTCAACAAAGAAGAATAATGAACAACCTAATATCTCACTTAATGGCCAATTAACAGTGGTAAGATAAGATTCCACCTGCAATCTAATATCAGATATATATAAATAATACAGCCACAAGGGTGGCATGAATGTAAATATGGTACAGACCACAATGGGTGGGGTTAGCCTCTCTGAAGGAGTCAAGTGGGTACAGATATGAGGCGACTCAAGAAAGTGACTAAGGCGAAGGCAATAAATAGCATGTGCCCCTACCGCTTTTATTTGCATTTGATTTTTATGTTGTGAATCTTGCCCCCACCCTCTTGACATTTTCAATTCTTAGTAGTTCCTTCTTTTTTTTTTCAATTAGACTTGGTCAACTATACATTGTTTTCATCAGTTGAGATGCCAAACTGCAAAATACTAGTAGAAAAATTATTTGATGTGTTGACTATATAGTTCGAACAATTCATAGAAATTATTATCACATTTACCTTTTAAAACAACCATCGAGTATTTGTGTTACTCTCCTTTAACAGGACATGTACACTACTGTTGACAGTGACACCTCGTTAATGAAGGATGTCTAGATGTCTTTATCACCTTTCTCAAGCTTCGACTTACCATGTATAACTAATTAAAAAAAATATCCATTGTTTTACAATTTTACTAGTTACTCCCTCTATTCATATTTATATGACCCTTTTAGAAAATTCTAAAAATATTTTAAGAAAGGTGATTACATATGTTGTGTTTTATTATATTATATAGTAGTTCATAAATCAAACAATATAATTTAAAGAAAATGACAAATTTTAATGTCTTAAAGTAATGTAATTATTTTTCTTAAGATTTTTTTAAGATTCTCAAAAATGTTTTATAAATAGAAGCGGAGGAAATAATTGAATTTAGCAATGTTGATTTATCAAATTTATATATACTAAATTAAGGGCAACACAAATTATTGTGACTATGAGCTTTGCGTGCACAAGATATTATACCTTATAGTTTGTGTGGATAGATTCGTTTTTTTTTTTTTTTTTAAAACCAAGTGTGGATAGATTCGTTGAGCTATGTAGGGCTAGCATTTAATAACGTTAGGTAGACAAAGACAACAGCAAAATTTATTGTGACGCCATGATCCGTACATCAATTATCAATTTGTGATTTAGTACTCCTCCGGTACCTGGAGCGACTTTCTGTTGAAGCAAGTGGTTAATTCTTAATGTAAATATTTTTTTTATCTTAAAATTTAAACTATATATTTTTTAAAATATATAATTTTATATTAATTATTATCCACTGACAACTAATTTTTTTATTTAATAATTTATTATTCATACCCTCTTATATTTTTAATCATTCTCTCTCCTACACTCTTTTTATAAATAGGAATATATTTAAAAAAAGCATCACATTTTTTAAACATTTATTAATTTAACCAAATTTAATCACCAATTCATTTTACACAGTTAAAAAAAAGTTGTTTATAAAAAAGGATGAGAGGGAGTAGTTCATAGTAAACTCCATACTTTTCTAAAATTTTCTTGTAATGAAATGAAAAAGGATAAGTGTATAAAGATAACAACACATAAAGCAGCATTTTAGCTTAAAACAAAGTTTACAAAGCAGAACATAAAAAACACCAAATACATATGTATAACAACTATCTACACCACAAAGGCAAAAAACAAAAAAACAAAAAAAAAGCAACAACAACTATCTACACCAAGGGTCAAATGATTAAAACCTACAATGAATTGAGGGATAAAAGGTTATTGTAGTCAATTTTTGGTAGTAAAATAGGTAAGACAGCAACAACATACCAGGGCCAAGAGGTATATTATCCAAATCTTAGGGTATATTTATATGGGGAAGAAAATGGAAAGAAAGGATGTAAAATTGAGTATTTGATTTAAAAATTATACTAAATGATAAAGAAATTTCCTATTTTTAAAAGTTTTCTTTTCACTGATTTTTTACCCATCCAAACAATAGATTAGGGTCCCCACATTAAATCAATAGCTAAATTTTTATGGCTTTTAGTTAGTTTTTAGAAGACAGAATTAGCAGGTGTCTATGTTATACGTTTGTGATGGGGACTAATTTCTCATTAAATGTATGTTTAGGGACTAAAACAGTAATAGCATGGAAGTTTAGGGAATGTATGATTAATTTGGTCTATATATAAGATGAGAGGACAACATTTGAATGGGTGAAGCCACATGAAAATGAATGGTTGACTCGTAGAAAATTAGTGAGAAAGGAAAGGAAGGTTTTGCGCTTGGATGGAGGGAGGGTGGGTAGGTCCCACTTGTAAACTACCGGTGACTTGCGGTGATTAATTAGGGGCTCACACTTGTGCCGTGAACCCTGGTTTTCCACCTGTTTCTTTTTTTAATTTATATTTTAAATTCCATATATTATTTTTATCTTGGTTTCCCTCGAAAACGACGTCGCCTCCCACTTCTATCTCCTTCTCGCACTAGTTTTAATTGCTGTGCCTCATGTAATTAATCTGTGTCGTTGAATGGAGCCCACCGGCCCCCACTTCCATCATTTACTCTCACGTGTCATCGCGTGTGGACGACTTTTTTTTTTATTTTTTTCTTGCGCAAAGTGTGGACGACTTTGTATGCGCATCGTTCTTGACCAGAGCAGCGACTCATTTCTTGCGCCAAACTCTTCAATGTATATTTTCATTTGAAAAAAATGGCAATTGTTATGAATATTATTTATGTGGATATTCATTGACTTATATTCTAGTTAATATCTAACATTTTCTTATACTCTCTCTACATAATTACTTACCAATCTTGACTCCACAAGCTATCATTATTGACTACAAAAGTCATCATACTTAGCCATAAATTTCAATGTTCTTAGCCATTAACATTGACAAAAGGAGCTTGATTTTAAGACTAAATTTGCCTATAAATAAGGGTATAGAAAGCATTGTAAAAACACTTGTGAATGAGAGTAATTCTATATTGATTTCTATCTTCCTTCATCTCATTTTCTTGCTTCTTATATTAGAGTTTCCTTTACTTTCATAACACGTTATCAGCACGATAGTT
>JBAGKO010000002.1:12205685-12220730 GCA_037177275.1 Acacia concinna | reverse complement strand
TTGACATCATCAAAACTAATCTTGTATCTAACATTCTCCCCCTTTTTGATGATGACAAATCCTTGATGAAAAATATGAATATGTAAACTACTTAAATGATGAAACATATTTTTCTTGCTGTATCTAACAGCTTGATGATTTCATATAGGGAAAATACTGATACTACAATTTCAGTTGATTTTTTTAATAAATTTTCAAATAAACAATTTTTACGGATTGTTTCAAGGAAAATATATCATGTATTTCCCAACTACCAAAGGAAAACCATTTTGCATTTCAAAAAGTCATAGCATTACAGAAAAAGGGTAAAAAAATGCGGCCCCAACCCAAACTATATTCAATTTCTTCATATTTACGCTTTGGTTTTTAATTAGGAGTCCGATAATGAATTTATACAAATTAAAAATAGCTATCAAATGCTGTTTGGTACTGAAGCTATAAAAAAGTATTGGTCTGTCAAAATTACCATATTTAATTATTTTCTTGAAGGACATATTTAATTATTTTAATAAAAATTATGCCTTAAGTTATTTTTTCATGTATAGGAGGACCAACCTCATATGAGATAATGTTACTTTTGTATATAGGATTGGAGAGTATTAGTTTATAATTTAGATAAATTAATTTAACAAAAAATGGAAAATATAGGAAACAAATCAATTAAAATATTATATTTTAAACCAATTTGAATAATCCACTAGCCCTTGTATCAGTAACTAGAGCCAATAAAGGAAAAGCAAGAAAAATAAAGGTAACGATAAGAATAAGAGTCATGGTTGAGTAGAAGAAGGCATCAGACTTTATTATGTTAGGAATAAAATAATGATACATTTATTCAAATGGGGCGTGATGCGCTCAGAAACAAATTTAAATAAACCAATTTTATTTATTTAAATTTGATTTATTTAAAATATACTTTTAATTCTTTTAAACCCTATGTGAGGTATATTTTTAATTCTTTAATTTTATAATATATATTTTTTATTTTATAATTTTAACACCTTGAATATTGCCAATGAAAAATGCTAATGTGGCAAACTCAAACTGACAAATAACATTTAACTACATAAATTTTAGAGATTTTTGAATTTACATGTATTTAAATTTTAAATTAATAGCATTTAATTACACATTCCAACACTTAAAATTTATATAGTCATCACTTAAATTTGATGTGTCAGCTTGTTTTGTTAACAGTATTGACAATGTTAAGATCATAGAATTAAAAATATACTTTGTAAAGTTAATAGACTAAGAATATACTCCCTCTGTCTTTATATGTAATATACTTTTATTTGAATTGATTTGTCATTTTTTATAATATACCATTTGACTTTATTTTTATAATAAATACACTTTTTTCCCATTTCACCCTAATACTCTCACACAATTTATTACCCATACATTTTTTTTCTTTCTTTTTTCCCATACTTGCTCTTTCTCTTTCTCATTCATAAATAAAGGTAATTTAAAAAAACAATTATATATTCTATATATTTATTACTTTTAACTTATTTTAATTTTTTTATTAAAATCTCTCAATTTGGTTAAAAATATTTTACCACATTTTTAAACCTTGACCAGATCGGCCGGTTCTACCTATGAATTGCCTAACTGGCGATTAAACTGGCTCGCTTCATTGGCTGAACCGGTCCCTTTTTTTAAAAACAAAAATATATTTTTCACTTTTTTCTTTATAATTTTATATAAATAAGCTTAAAATTTTTACTTGCTCACTGGTTTAACCCCAGTATAGATCAGGTTTGACTCTGATATGACCCATTAACCATTGATCAAATGCCCCGACCAGTTCATTGACTGGTCCAAGTTTCAGAACCTTAGTATCTTATATACAGGAATGAGGGAGTGCTTCATATAAATTTAAAGGATTAAAAAGAATATTTTACTATAAAGAAACTTACTCCCATAGTCCACAATATATGGCAATGCAACTAATTTATGGAAAATAAGGAGTGATAGTTAATTCATTTAATATGTTATAAATATTAAATTATAACTTTTTTTTACTTTTATCCCTATTGTAAAATGTATTTGAAATTTTAATGAGTGGGTAAATTAAACATGAATATTAATTATAAGGATAAAATAAAAAAAGTATTAATTATCTTATAAATGCTCCTTCTGGTCTTTATTATAAGACACAAACTTCTAATTCTCACAAACTAATAAAATTAGTTAAAAATATTTAAATTGTCCTAAAATTCAAATAATTTCTATTTTTACCTTTGCTAACTACATTAAACTCAAATATTATATTAATTATCACTCTCTTCTACTAACTTTATTAAATATTGGCAGATATAGGAAAACAAATTTAATGCACATTAAAAATTTATAAGTACCTTATAAAAAAATTAAATATAATAGTTAGTTGATATCTTATAATAAAAATTAAAAAAAACTTATATTTTAAATTAAACCATTCTTCTAAAATTACCTGTATTATTGAACCGGAATACCAAATTAATAAATACAGAGTAATAAATATTATCATTACGATTATTTCTGTTTTGTCTGTACAGTGTAGGGGCCACTGTAAGTCTGTGACAATGTTGATGTTATTGATGAGATAAACGTGACTATCAACAATTATTTTCAACTTTCGCTAGGCGTTTTGAATTAAATTTTAAAAATAATTTTTATATATTTTGAGATAAATACATAAAAAGAGTTTGATTTCAATTTACGCAAACTTAAATTTAAAATGGTAAACTGGGGTTGCCCAAAGATACCCTTTAGCACTTTCTAACACGCTTCCCACTTTACCCATGTTTTTTCTTTTTGGTCTTTTAGCTTGATTTTTTTTTTTCACTTTCTTTTTACTTTAACGCAAACTATCCGAAAATTAATTTTCTCAAAAGCGTATTTTACATTTACACAAGGTTTGAGTTTTTGTTTTTAATCAAAATATAATCCTTTTGATTCATACAAATATATGATTATTTTTATTTTTGTGACTGCAAATATATTAAGGCTTAAAAGTGCATTCTTTTGCTCTATGAGTATGTTTTCATAAAAAATTTATTTAAATTTTACATGAAATTTTAAAACTAAAAAAAATCTGTTAAAACTTCAAAATGATAGAAATTTAATAAGGAGGGAATTTGAGTTTTGCAATTTTCACTGAAAAGGTTAAAATGCCCTTTTGATATTGTAACTGAATGAATAGTAAGAACGACTAAAATATTAAAGGAAATGAATCAGAGGTGTGTGATAAAGCGGTAGGGGTTTTTTCATCCTTAACTTTGGTTAGGGATTCGATCCCTGGCCATGGGTATGGAGCAGCGTTAAATCTTCTGGCCAGCTGTCCTTCCTATAGAGGAACCCACAATGAGCGGAGGATTAGTCTTTAGCCTATCGAGTAGGGGATACCTTGCGAAAGTTAAAAAAATATATATTAAAGGAAATGATTAAAATAATAACATGATGCACAAACTCATATTGCTTTTTGACAATGTTACATGTGTCCTAATAATATAAATATGTTAATGTTATGATCGAATAAGTGAAGAGAATAATTAAAATAACAAAACTAATGACTAAAATAGTAACATGATTTACAAACTCACTATTTTTATCTTTTCAATGAAAATTGCAAAATCCATATCCTCTACTTATAACATTTATATTCTTTTAAAGTTTTAACATATTTTTTGAGTTTTTAAATTTTATATAACATTTAAGTGAAAATTTTCCTAAACAAGAACATGTATCTTAAAAAACTGTGGAGTAAAATGCAACTAATAATGACTATGTACTATACTCGTTGGCAATTGTTTTTTTTTTAAATATTCATAGCTCATTTAAAAACATTTTCGAGAAAACAATAAACTAGAACCCTGGTTACCCTGCTATATTTAATATTTAATAATATATGAATTACTGATATTTTTTTGCCCACCTGAATTTCTCTTATTTTACTTCGCAGATTAGCACCCTCATTGTTAATTATTATTTCATTTAATAAAGTCTTTATCATGTTTCCGTGCGTACAATTCTTTAGTTGTTAATTTATGTTTTTTTAAATAAACCTTTCGTTGTTTCCCTTTGAACTTTTTTCTAATAAATAAACCACTCCACACATTTTTTGGTATAAAAATTCATTCCCACTTCGTTGTCAGCGTGGGATCTAAGCGACCATCCCCAGCCTCGTCTCGTTCTTCAAGTTCTACAGTGTGAAAACTATCCAGCACTGCCTCCGAACTTTTTTATATACTAGCTCTTAGGATGTCATTAATTTTTTTAGAGAATCTTAAAAAATTTTTTAAAAAATTAATTATATTACTTTAAGATAATAAAATTTATCGTTTTTCTTTAAATTATATTGTTTGACTTATAAACTACTATATAATGGAACAAAACACAACATATGGTATTATTAAATAATATAATTAACTTTTTAAGATTTTCTTAAAATTCTTTAAATAAGTCAACATGTTCTTATAAATAGGAATGGAGGGAGTATAGTTTTTTTCTTTTAAGTTAGATCTTTTGTATAAATAATTTGTTTTTTGTGTCTCAAAATTTAAACTTAATTTTCTGTTTTTTTTCCTATTAAACACATATCTTTATATTAATTATTCCCCACTCACTAATGATTCTCTTTTGTTAAATCATTTATTACTCATTTCTTTCATATTTTCTACTAATTATTTATCATAGTATGTATTTTTTCATTCTCTCTCTAATTCTTATTCATAAATAGAGGCACATTTAGAAAAGATATGATATGTTTTACACATTTATTGTTTTTAAGTGATCATAGCTACCAATTCGTTTTTTGCAATTAAGAAAAAAGTTATTTATAAAAATAACAGGAGGGAATAATATACTCACTTTGTCATCATGTTTCCTCTATTACTAATAATAAATAAGAGTTGACAAAAACTAAGTACCCCATTTTGTCTTAAATATAATACTCCTCCTGTTCCTATTTATAAGACATTTTTGGAGAATATTAAGAAATCTAATTATATTACTCAGTAATATCATATGCTGTTTTTATTACATTATATAATATTTCATAAGTCAAACAACATAATTTGAAAAAAAAACGACAAACTTTAATATCTTAAAGTAATGTAATTAGGTTTCTTAATATTTTTTTAGGATTATCTAAAAGGGCCTTATAAATAGGAACGGAGGGAGTACTTGATTAACTTTTTTTTAGAGGATCAATGAAAGTATTTATACTTTTATCTAAAGTAATTTGTCTGATTTATAAATTGATATATAATCTAATAATACATTATATACAATATTACTAAATAATTTATTTAGCTTATTTAATCTCTAAAAAAAGTTAACAGAGTTTTATATTTAGGACTCGAGGGAATACTATTTATAAATAAGAGAATCTTTTTAGTGATAAACCATATGATTATGACCGCACAGTTTTATATTTTATTTATTAATGTGTAGATTTTTTGCTAACATTTATTTCAGTGTAGATTGTTATGTTAGGCAAAAATAAGGATATTTAAGATGTTCTTAATTTGGTAAAACATGTCAGAACAAATGAGTTAAAAATGGTTAAAAAGCAAAAAATTGTTTCTTTATAATATCATTATTTAATAGGAAGAGAGAGTGAGAGTACATGAGGGATATAATGGGTATGAAAAAGAGTTGCCGGAGAGACAATTAATAGTTCAATAATTCAAGGGTTAAGATTTTAAAATACATATGTGATTATTTTTTAGGAGCGTTAAGCAGTAAATACTTTTTTTTGGATGTAAAAGTACACACGTGGTTATAAAAGAGGAGCAAAAATACACATGTGATTATAAAATATGAACAAAAGTTACATTTGCCGTTGAAGTCAAAATGTTGATCGTTAAATATAAGTTTTTTTTACTAATATTGTGACTTGGATTATAACTTGACTTTGATTTATAATTTTGGAGGTTAGGAATTTTTAAATAGTGACTGGACATTCTACTAACTGCCCACAATTTTGCTTTTTCCTTCTAAACTTTTAGCTCAAAGCATCTTTGGATTTTCCACACACTAACCGCCCCTAATTTTACTTCCCCCTTTCTAACTTTTAGCTCAAAACGCCTTTAGATTTTCCACCCAGCTTGTCACCTTACAAGCTGATTTGGAGATTTATAGCCTTCAAAATTATAAATTAAAGCCAAGTTATCATCCAGGTCATCAGCATCAGTCAAAAAACTTATATTTAACGGTCAATATTTTAGTTTTAACGGCAAATGTGACTTTTGCTCTTATTTTATAATTACATGTGTATTTTTATTCATGTATTATAAGCACATGTCTATTTTTACATCTAAAAAATCACTTATTGTTTGGCGTTCTTGAGGAAGTATTTTTGCATCTTGACTCATAATTCAATATGTAACTAATGAGGGTAAAAATGGTGAAAGAGTTACAATTTCAGACATCATTTAAATATATATTCTGAATAGAAAAAACCATTCAAAAACTTATTTTTCAAGACTCGCTCCTATTTTTAATATTAATTACAGTCTGAATTATAAGCCCCCCTTATATACTACAAATTATAAAAAGAGTCTTATAATTAAAAATCGGAGGGAGCATATAACATATTTAGGAAGTTGATCATGTTTTTAAATATAAAACATAATTGTAATATTTGTCTTTCGATAAGTTACTCATATTAATATTCTTTAATAGAAATTAAAGAATAAATAGAATGAAAGAATTAAAGAAGATGATTATAATATTTTTAAAAAATATATATTATATTAACTAAATTTTTTAATTTAATTTAATAAAATAAATATATATTTTATATTAAGAATTAAAAGAAGTAATTTTTTGTGTGCTTATTTTCAAGAATTCCAATTAACTAATATATTTACAGGATAATTCATGATTTTACGACCGACATGATCATGTGGTAATAATCCTTAAAAAAAGTGTTGACATGAAAAGAATAAGCTTTATGCTGGTCAAGGCCATCACAATTTTTTTCCCCAACTTAAAGCAACGTGTTCTATCCAATCCAGGTCTATAATAATGATAAATAAAAATAAAATAAAATGATAACTCCTATACCAAAAATTGATTGAGGGGTATTATTGTTAAATCAGAAACACATGAGCCAACGACGCCGGACCCGGAGGGATTGAAAGGGAATATATAAGCCACCACTAAGCACTACGCGGTTGTTGTGTCCGCATAGTCGAAGCCAAAAAGGACTTCTTCTTTAATTATCTCCGTTTTTTCTCCTTTCTTTTGTTCCCTACACACGAAGGCACCGGTTCTTCTTTGGTTCGTCAATAAGTTTCGTTTCTTTCCTACCAAGAGCCCACTTTTTCCCACTTGCTTTCTCCGTGAGACTTTATACGAATCCAAAACCAACTTTCTTACTTTCTCTTGTATTTCCTCTGCACCATCAATAGCTGAAGCTAAGGCAGCTCAGAGAGAGAGAGAGAGAGAGAGAGAGAGAGAGAGAGAGAGTTCTGGCAGAGATTAATGGGTAACTGCCTAGATTCTTCTGCCAAAGTAGATACAGCTCAAAGTTCTCGAACTTCTGGTAACTAATCCAATTCTTTCTTCTTCACTTCCCTATATTACCTTCTTTCAATTTTTCCCAGACTTGTGCTTCTGCTCATTTTGGCTTATCGGTATTGGTTTTCGCGGTTTCCTGGGATTCGGATTTTCAATGGGTTTTTGTTATGTTGAATTTCTTGTTTTGGGTCCCTGGGACTGAATCTACGAGCTCATTTTTCTCAGATTTCATCTTCTCAACTACGGTGCTGAATTTTTTGGGCCTATGTATAGTCGTTGGTGTTTTCAGTTTGTACGCCTTAGCTATGGATTATTAAAAGTGTTGCAGTTCTTCAAAAATATCATCTTCTCCAGCTTTGATGACCATGGGTTACCAATTTGAAACAAGATGAGGGAAATTTCTAGTTTTTTTTTTTGGCATGGCTGTTTTCAGAAATAAAGCGGGTAATTTTGTTTGATATTGATGCGGTTGTTTTCTGAGCAAAATCCTTTGGGCTTTGGGAGATTAGCTTCAATCTCTGTATGTGTATTTTCGTGTGAGATGATTGATGTGCTAATTTTTCCCCCTCTTTAAATTTACCTCCACTGCTTAAAGTATGATGCATATTGGTACCTACCTACATGGGATATAGTTTTGTGGTTAGTTGACCTTGAAAGGTCTTCTGAAACTTCCTTCTTGGGGTGTATTGGCATTATACGTGTGCTAACTATTTCTCTCTTTTCTTCTGTTAGGATCTGGAATTTCAAAAACTAGCCCATCATCTGCTGCACCTTCCTCGTTATCACTTCCGTCATTTAGTGAAAAAAGCAATGCCTCAAGTCTTCCCACACCAAGGTCTGAGGGTGAAATCTTGTCTTCTCCGAATCTAAAGGCCTTTACATTCAATGACCTAAAGAATGCCACCAGAAATTTTCGTCCTGATAGCCTTCTAGGCGAAGGGGGATTTGGCTATGTTTATAAGGGATGGATTGATGAACACACGTTCCAGGCTGCAAGACCTGGATCAGGGATGGTTGTTGCTGTGAAAAGGTTAAAACCTGAAGGCAGCTTTCAAGGTCACAAAGAGTGGCTGGTATGTCTCTGCGTTTTACACTTTAATTTATCCCTTAACCTATCTCGCCTTGTATAAAAGTATATGTTTTTGTTTGCTTTTAAGTCATGAGTGGTCTGGTTACTGAAAACTTGGTGAATTTTCAGACTGAAGTTAACTACCTTGGGCAACTCCACCATATGAATCTGGTTAAATTAATTGGGTACTGCTTGGAAGGAGAGAACCGGTTATTGGTCTATGAGTTTATGCCCAAAGGGAGCTTAGAAAATCATCTGTTTAGAAGTAAGTCACGGAAGCCATTACACTGTTATTTTATGTTATGTGTCTCTTCAGTTATATATTCATCATTCTCTACCAAATAGACCCAGGGAAAGTGAGAAAGACGAATGTTAACTATTATATAGTGACATTCATCTGTCAGTTCATTGATAGCTAATAGGTTAAAGATTGATTATGATTTGCTCGTTGCACTTGGAATTGTAGAAATATAACATATTTTGACTTTTGAGTTGATAATGTTTGACAGGAGGGCCTCAGCCACTCTCTTGGTCAGTGAGGATGAAAGTGGCCATTGGGGCTGCCAGAGGGCTTTCTTTTCTCCATAATGCCCAATCGCAAGTCATATACCGTGATTTTAAAGCTTCCAACATCCTACTAGATGCTGTAAGTTCAGTGAACGAGGATAGAATTATAGCTTATTTGTTTTTATTAGATTTTTGTACTAATCACTTGTCATGACATGGGATTGCAGGACTTCAATGCTAAACTCTCTGATTTCGGCTTAGCTAAGGCAGGCCCTACTGGTGATAAAACTCATGTGTCTACTCAAGTTATGGGTACTCATGGATATGCAGCCCCTGAATATGTTGCTACAGGTCTGGTTTAACTTCATGCAAAACATAACTGGTGCTTTAAATTGTCGGCAGCCTTCAGTCATGTAATAGCCATTTTAATTTGTTTTTGGGAAAATCAATCCTTTGAAAGTCTAGTATGAATATGATTCTTGTATTAGTTATTGGCGATGTGTGTGTGTGTGTAAAGACTTGCATTTGAGGAAAATAGTTAGGCTCTATTGGGTTAATGATTTTCCTTTATAAAGTCTAACTTTTTACATTTTTGTCGAAACAGGAATGCTTGTGTCTCTAATTTTATGTTCATCATGTTTACTATGTTGTTAAATGTCATACTAAAGGCCCAATTAATTGGCAGGTCGGTTGACAGCAAAGAGTGATGTCTATAGTTTTGGGGTTGTGTTGCTTGAACTTCTATCTGGACGGCGTGCAGTTGATAGATCAAAAGCTGGTGTGGAGCTAAATCTTGTCGATTGGGCAAAACCATATTTGGGTGACAAACGAAAACTTTTCCGGATCATGGACACCAAGTTGGAGGGCCAATACCCTCAAAAAGGTGCATACATGGCCGCAACTCTTGCTCTACAATGCCTGAATAGTGAAGCCAAGGCAAGACCTCCGATGACAGAGGTCTTAGCAACACTTGAACAGATCGAAGCCCCCAAGAATGCAGGCCGACACTCCCACTCAGAGCCACAGAGAGCCCAGGTTCCTATAAGGAGCTCTCCTGCGCGAACCAGGTCCCCACTACATTTGACTCCAACTGCATCCCCATTGCCGGCTCACCGGCAAACTGCTCGTGTACACTGAACTACAAACATCCTGTGTAAATTCTTTATTCTGTTATCATGAGAATGTGTTTTCTATAGGATTTGGTGAGATTTGTACTTAGCAAATTTTGATCTATAATCAAGAAAATATTGCTACCTTCTTTCCACAAGCCATGTAAGTATAATTCCGCGGAAGTTTCTTTTTTCCTCTTTCCTATTTCTTGTTCATATAGGCAGGCGGTGAGAAGAAGTGTTCATATATTCATACATGCTTGAACTGAAATAACATGCAGAACTTGGGGTTTTAAGAGTGAGAACAAGAAAGAGTTCCAGTTCTTCTACTATGCATTGTCTTGTAATGAAATCCTAAGTTTAGCTCTATCCGTTCCAAGGCAGCCACAACCTCGGCCATTGTTGGGCGATGTTTGGGGTCTAAGCACAGGCAATTTAGGATTAGTTGAGCCAACTCGTAGGCTCCTTCCATAGGAAAATTTCGTCCTAGTCTCTTGTCTATAAGGCGGTGAAGTTCCAATTTGTTACTCAGAAAAGGTCCAGCCCACTGGGCAAGATTCCCCACCACCCCATCTGAATGTTTCCTAACTGCACCATAGCCTGATAATATCTCTAACAGAACAACTCCAAAACTGTAAACATCAGCTTTTAGTGTTAAATGCCCTGTAAAATAACAAACACACTCTTTAAGAAGCAAGTTTTCATATTCCCTTCAGTTTTTAATATGACACATATTTAAGAAGTTGATTTTCGTCTTAAATATAATATAATTTTTATATTTGTCAGTTTTTTCTAATTTATCTTTATTAATGCTTCTTTAATAATAATCAAAGAGGAGAGATGGTAAAGAAATTAAGGAAGATGTTTAGGAGATTTTATAAAATAATATCAAATTAACTAACATAACTAAATTCTTTAATTTAATAAAATTAGGTAAATATGCCTTATCTGAAAGACCTATTGGAAGGACCTGTAGGACCGCAGGGAATATTTTTTCCGATGAAGTTTCTGCAATACGATGAATGATGTGTTTAAGTACCTGTGCCTATGTACTCGGGGGCAAAATAGCCTCTAGTGCCAGCGATTCTTGAGGAAACATGGGACTGGTCATCTTCAGGTCCATCTCTAGCCAGTCCAAAGTCAGAGAGCTTTGCATTGAAGTTCTGCAATATCATCATTCTTACGCAGTCGGATAATATGAAAATGAATCCCCTTTTCTTATTTTTATGCATCATTCATGCATTTTATAATGGATTTAACATCAATTTTTTTAGGGGCTCACAGCATCTAGCAGGATATTGGAAGATTTAACATCACGATGAATTACTGGTGTTTCATAGCTGTGAAGATAGTCTAAACCCCTTGCTGCCCCAAGTGCTATGTTAATTCTTCTATTCCAGTTTAGCTCTCTACTGTCTTCTGTTCATGCCAAGACACAACATAGTATGTAAGGAACATGGTTGATGCTCAATTCTTTATTATTATTATTAGTGTGGCTACTTACCTTTCAAGAGATGGTCCTCCAAGCTTCCTCCAACCATGAACTCAATCACAAGCATTCTATGATGACCCTCACGGCAATACCCTATTAGATTCACCACGTTCGGATGGCTAATTTTGGTCAAATGTATTATTTCATTCTGCAGGCACAAACAACTAAGAAGTACTCAGATACAGACAGGTACACTTTCTTTTTCTGCAAACACAAACAACAGCACCAGGAAAAATGGGGAAAATCATTGAGGTTCAAAGGAGGAATGCAATCAACTAAAAGTCTCACAACAATGGAGTTATAAACAATGTAATTTTTAGTGTAGTAAATGATAACAAGTTTATGTTACTCACTTGTTAAGTTGTTATAGAGACTCTTAGTTGATTATATTCCTTCTTTAATAACTCACAGTGATTTTTTAAAAGAAAAAAACTTTATAAACTCGTATCATGATTCAAGTGATAGAAAAAACATTAAAACTATTATTAGTCTTTATATTTTGATTGGATTTTATTGTTGGTTCTTATAATTTTAAATTATCGATTTTGATCTCTATAATTTAATAAAGATTTGGTCTAAGTTTAACAAATAGTTCCTATACTTTTAATGAGTTTTACTTTTGACCCCTATAACTAAAGTGAGACCAAGAGCTCTTGTGAAATTATAGGACTAAAACTAATGATTTGAAACTACAAAGGCCAAAATCAAAATTTGATCAAATAGTAAACATCAACAATGATATTAACCCAAGAAAAAAGCATTGATTTAGTGGTCTGTAATCTATATAGTTGAAGCACGACCAGCCATTGTCCGTGTCCTCCTGATCCAAGCCTTTTGATTTTCTTAACAGCAATGGGGAATCCTTCATTTGGTTTTGCAGCATTCATGGTGTAGTGTGAGAGATATCCCTTATAAACATCAGCAAAGCCACCTCGACCAATCAAGTTCTTAGTTCTGAACCTGCGTGTGGTTTCTTCCATGTCTTTATAGGAGAACTTTTTGAGCTTATCACGAATTTGAGATCTTAACTTGTCTACTTTCAGAGGATGCAAATCCCTCGGATCAGCTATATATTTCTTCTTCTCATCTCTCTTCCTCCTTCCTGAAGCAATAAACAAATTCTAATATTCAAAAAAAAAAAAACCAGCCGTGAAGTTTAATGTTGTTGTTTCTGATTCTCTGTACCTCTGTGATTGTCTGAAACAACAAACAGATTCTTCTGTTCATTGATAATCCACGGTCTTCCCGCACCGGCATGCCTTCCTGCACATGGAAAAAACACACGAACCAGTTAAATACAGAACATCTGAAAAGAAAACAGAGGAAGTCAGTCTATTATTAGTGTTGGATTGTGAGAACTTTAATTTTCTGAAGGAACTTGAACAGGGAAATATGAAATGCAGCTAAATACCATAAGGAGGAGAATGAACTATATTATTGTAGGGTTGGTTGGGATTGTGATTGGGATTCGGAGAATTGGTGCTTAAACAAATGCCCATTATTCCTTTTGAGAGCTAAGATTCAGACCCAAAAGGAAAGAGATCCAAAGTGCTTTATTTCAATTTGAAAATACAGAGCCTGGAAAAAATTATTAATAATTTAGCTGCTTAGTTGAAGCTGGTATGGTGAAGTGAGCTAAGCGAAAACTGTTTGTGGCGTTGTTCATCGATATAAACGACCACCTTTCTTAATATAATAATTATAAAGCTATCGAGATATTATATTTAAAACTAAATCAAATTTTTATTTAACTTTTTTTATTAAAGATCAGACATAAGAATTAATTAGATGATCAAGTCAAATTGATAGATTACAAAGGATGCTTGCTGGTCGCCACTTCGCATTTTAATATTGCCCCTTTCATTGGGGGAATTAAGAATAAAATAACAGACTAGTAATCCTCCTTCAAAGACCATCGTACTATATTATCATATGTGTAAACATGGAAGAAGCTACGGATAGATCGAGGTCTCTTAAAAGGATTTTGTGGGCTTTTTCTTTGGTAAGGTTGTCTTAGTGACCGTTTATATTAGTTTAAAAACACAACGCTTTTACGCTGTACAAGGAGTTTTGTCTTGAAATTGCCTGAAAGTAATTATTTAAAGAGGTCCCAGACTTTCACTTAATTATTTTTTTTTGAAGAATTAATTTTTTAGCCCCTCAATTTTTAATTAACTTATAACATAATCCCTTAATTATGACTCGGTACAATTCAGTCTTATGTAGCATAATACTGGCTCCAACTTGGCTCCACTAAATTAAAAAAAATAATAAAATGCTGGAGAAGACTGAAGATATAGGATGTCTAATATCTTCTCCAGCATTTTTTTTTTATAAAATATCCAAGTGGAACCGGATTAGGGCCAGTATTTTGCTCTATAGGACTAAGTTGGATGGAGTCATAATTAAGGGGTGTATAAGTTAATTAAAAATTGAGAGGCTAAAAAATTAATTTTTTTAAAAAAATAGGTAAGTGAAAGTCTGGGACCTCTTTAAATAATTACTTTCAGCCAATTTCAAGACAAAACTCCTTGTATAGCGTAAAAGTGTTGTGTTTTTAAACTAATGTAAACGGTCACTAAGACAACCTTAACAAAAAGAGCCCACAAAATCCTTTTCAGAAAGTGCAGATCACATAGGCCCACAATTTTTTTTAAAAATGATTAGCTGCTGAAATGGTCTTGTGTTGAAGACTTGAAGCCCAAACTAAAGTGTAAAAAAGCCCAAACCCATTTCACTAATTCACTTTCACTCACCCTCATCCGTCATCAATCATCAAATGTAAATTGTTGGACTTTTTGTAAACCAACTTAGATGGTTTATAAGTTATATTATATGCGTCAGAATGTACTACAAGGTAGTTCCGATCATCATAGTATAAAAACAATATACTACTTTGGTTTCTATTTATAAGAGTATATTGACTTTTTTAAAAAATTTTAAAAAAATCATGAAAAAGCTAATTAATTACTTAATAATATCATATGTTATGTTTTATTACATATATAGTAGTTCATAAGTCAAATAACATACTCCTTCCATTTATAAGACCCAGTTAATTTTTTTGAAGAATCCTAGATAAATCTTAAGAAAGCTAATTACGTGTGTGTTTGGGAAAGTCTTATTGGGCCAAATAAGTCCGTTTTTGACCAAAATGGACTTATGTTACTGGACTTTTGCAATTTCAGTGTTTGGTAAAAAAATGCCCTAACTGAACTTATTTCCCTTATTGATCTTATTGTAATAAGCAAGAAAGTCATGCTTATTTCCATCTTATTATTTCCATCTTATTATTCATTTTTAATCATTTAACTTTGTTATGAATTATATATTTTTAGTTTTTATTCTTAGCT
>JBAGKO010000002.1:12191722-12203220 GCA_037177275.1 Acacia concinna | reverse complement strand
TGGCAAGGGATTGACAGGCTTCTCTGGTTTAGTGTTGTCGAGAGACGAAAATGGCTGCTGACAGATTGGCTAAGGAGGCTCATCAGCTTATGGAGGATTTTCATGGATTTAGTGTTGCTCCAGTTTTTTTACTCATATTTTGTATTCTGACGTGGTGTGGTAGTTTTTTATTTTTGCCTTGTCATAAAAAAAAGCAGAAGTTTACTTATCTAAAACAAATTTATTGTTGATATAACTTGTTGGATCATCCAAGTCATACATATGATACAAACAATAAAAATTACGTACTGATATCCATTGAAGAACCTGAAGATTCTTCGTGAATAGCACTTGTTTTCAAACAATATTGATATGGTTGCTTGTTCTCAAACAAAATTGATTATGAGATTATCACTAGTTATGATTTTGAATGAATCTCTATAATTATGAAAATATATTAAACTTATATATGGGCCCAATCAAATAGGCATGTAAACCATATAATTACTGCGTGCACAATTTCCAAATTATATGATTCATAAATCAATTATTGAAGCCTCCAAAAAATAGCTAGATCATCACTTATTAGGATAAAATTTCTATTTTAAAATTAAATTGTTTGATCTTACATATTGCAAAACTTATACAAGCCAATAAAATCCTCCCGGTAAAATTAGCTTTTGGTCAGGAGCAATATGTTTTTCATATTAAATGTTTGAATATGTAATGCTTATGTATATCAATTCACCACAATGCACATAGATGAATATTTAAAGAACGTTGGTATAAATGTTGGGTAAGAATTTCCTTCTTCTTATTTGTATATAAATGAAATAAAATGATATTTCTAATGGAAACAAATGGATTTAGAAGTCTTATACTACATAATTATTCAATTGGACAAAGTTTTATTAAAATTTGGGGGAGAAATTTAATAGCTGGAAAAGAGAACAAAAGAATTGCATTATTATTACCAATTAAGTATAGATCCTCAAATATAATTGTGTGAACTAGAAGTTCATCAAGTTTTGCATTCATAAAATATTGACAGATGCAATTACTAACTTAAATGAGAACTACTAAATAAGTTTCATATTCCAGCTTAAATTGCTCCAATCAATATAAATGAAAGTGAGACATGCCTGAAGCAAAAGAGAATAATCAGTTCCAAAAAAGATAAATGAGCAAATAATCAAAATGATCATATTGAAGAGGCAAGTACTCCAAAAGAAGCCAAGACATAATTAATTGCAAAAACCTCAAAAGAGGTGTAGGTACCTAAAAGCAATAAAGAAATCTCAATGAATTATGTTATAGGAAAAATGGAACCGAAAAGATAAATTTGTCGACAACAGTTTTGATGATGATATCATGTGATTAAATAAGGGTCTTATTCATAGATAAATTATAAAAGTATATATAAAAGTGATTGGCCAATAAGGAAAAGTGATATAGGAAACGATACGATGAACAATGTTCTTCCAATACGTGAGAAATATGAACCTGTAGTCTAATATTTGGAATATAAAGTTATTTGTTATAAATAAATTTTCATGTGAAATTAAAGATTTTCACAAAGGTCTTAAGATAATTATAATGAGGTATATCATTTGGTAGTCGATACAATAATTATTGCCTATATTATTAGTTTGTGAGTATACGCAAATAAAATATTGCATCTATTAGATATCGTTATGCATGTATAGTTATGGATAATGAAGTTTATATGAGAATTCTTGAAATATCCAATGCTAGAAACATATCTAAGAAAAGTACCCAATATATAAAATATTACATGGATTAAAATGATTTGAGTTTGATATTGAAAAAAAAAAAGAATAATTTTACAGATCAAGCTATCGCAAACCTTAATGATTTTAAAATCATATATTTTTGCTACGATAATTTTTGCTTGAAATATATATATTGAATTTAATGACACAGATGTTCATTATATTTGATGAGAATATTTATGCTAATATTGTATTTATTATGATTCTATTTATCAAGTTTAGTTCTTGGAGGTATATATTGGTTTTTTAACATATCCAGAAGATGTGTTAGAGCAATATATTTTAACAAAACATTTGGTGACAATGCATCACTCATAGCTTGGTTGCTAAAAGAAAGATATGCTTGAAAATACATTGGAAATAATGTTGTGATCAGGGGGAGTAAAATTGATATTGCTATGAGGAGAGTAGATATAATATTATCACAAAGGGGAGTCCACACCATGCTGCACTCTTTTCCTTAACCAATGTTTTATCCCATTGGGTTTTTCTGGTAAGGTTTTTAACGATGCAGCTTCAGTATGTATTGTGTACTCTTTTCCTTTTATTAGGTTTTTGTCACATTGGGTTTTTCCTAGTAAGGTTTTAATGAGGCACAATATTAGTTCATGGACATCCAAGGGAGAGTGTTGTAAAAATCATGGAATGTGGATGTCCACAAACTCTCAACTCTTGGCATTTCATATGCTTCACTCCATAACCTTACTATTAAGTAGCTTTTATGAGTGTTTATTCTCATAACTCAAAGGTTACCTATTGCACACACTTATGAGAATCTATTTTGTTATTTATTCTACGTAACTGTATGTTGATGTTGGAGGCCTATAAATAGAGACTTGTAATACACATTATAAGCATCTAAAAAAGGATAAAGACATTGCTCACTCTTTCTCTCCAATTCTCTATTCTTCTTTTCTTTCAATCTCTTGCATTTTTCTTATTTTTATAACAGTAATAATTCACACTCAATATTGAGAACTATATCTTAAATTAATGAAGAATTGAGTCTGAATCATATATCTTATTCCTTTGTTAGCTTCTCAAACTCCTTTGAAGCACTATATCATATATAGATATATGTATGTATGTATCCATCTAATTCATTAATGGTAGTTCGAAACATCTAAGAATAACCTGCCAAATCAAATAGTCAAAGTTCCAATATATGTGTATATATATATATATATATATAGGAAGAGTTCTGAGTAAGATGAACATTATTTCTAAGAGTGCTCTTTCAAGAAGTAGGTTTCGATTAGCTAATTAATCGGACAAACACATTAAACAATAACATTTTATAATTGATCGATCCATGTGTTATAATATGTACAAGACATGTTCCAGGCCCCCCGACTAATTATACATGTGCCCAATAATCAGTAAATGTAGGTTTAATTTAGTGAATATTGTGAGGGAAAACCATTTTGCAATAGCTATATATACTTTCTCTTAAGTTTTTGTTTAGTACCTATATTTTTTCTCCTTTCTTTGTTAAATCTTTTAACTTTTCTCTATTAGCATTGAGGGTGCTAAAAATAAGGATAAACTTGAGTAAAAATTATATTAACCCTTAATTTAGTTATTTATACCACTAAACTCTAAAAACATGCTTCCCATTTCTTTTTTTAACTGAATCTTTTTAATTTGTCCTAAATATAAAACTTATTCCAAATGACGATGTTATATTTCTCTAATGCATTACTAAAAATGTCCTTATTTGATTAAGTTCAAGGCACTGTAGAAAAGAAAGAGCTAGTTTCCAACCACTCGTTGAAAAAGTTGTTTTACAAAGACGTTACTATCATTTTTTCCTGGGGAAAAAAAAGATTAAAGAAGCGAGACATTTTCATAGTTCTATTATTATTACAGGTCACCTTACATAATCTACAAAGTAACTAATTAATATTTTTTTAACTATGTCTTTGATATTAATAAGTGTATTTACGGTAAAGATTGGGTTGGAATTTATTGTAATAAATTGATTAAGGATAATATTGAAAAGATGAGATAATGTTTTTAAGAACGTCAACTTAATCTAATCAGGTCATGATTAATAACGTGTGTTGTGTTCCTTGTGCGGCATCGTTAACAAGGTTCTGAAACTCGGATCGGTCACTGAACCGGTCAGGATACTGGGTCAAGGGTTAGTGGGTCAAATCGGAGTCAAACTGAGACTAAACTAGTGAGAAAGAGAAGATTTCAGGGTTATTAATAAAAATTTCTTAAAAAAAGTAAAAAAAAATTGATTTTATTAAAATAAAAGTAGACCGGTTTGACCTAATGGACCGATTTGTGTACCGGTTAGGCGGTTCCCGAATTAAACTGGCCGATCCGGTCCGAATTTCTAAATAGTGTTGCTCTGTTTCGAAGTGCTTGTGTTATGCAAGGACTTCTCTGAATCAATCAGTCTTATCCCCGCCATTTAAATTTACAATAATATCCTTCCTTCTTGTTTTGGCTTTCCGTCTCTCTCCATTGGACTCCGAGCCATTGAACCTGGACGCATTTTGGCTCTCTGGGGAAGAAATATTCTCTACATCTGCTCAGAGTTACTACAAGTCAGCCTTCGTTATATCTTTTCCTTATGCTCCTGGACCTGCACAAATCAACCCTCTGTTATACTGGAATTAGAGGAGTCGAATATTATTACTATTATGGCATCTTCTGTTATATTTTAGGTTTTGATTGATGCTTCAAAGAGTCCACGATCTGTACCTCACTCCTCAGCACGGGAGACTTTGTTGGTCTTCCTTTCTCGGCCAGGTTCTGTGATTCCCTGAATTTTAGTAATTAGCCAATAACTTCACTTTCACGTTTGATTATTTCTGTTGCTGTATGTTATTCTGTTCCTAGCTAGCTAGCTTCTGCATTATAAATACATTCCACATCGTTTCCTCCCATAACAAACACTCGAGTGTATATATCAATTTGTTGGATGTCTCTTGGAGTTCCTCTCAACACTTCACCTTCATCCATGGCGGGGACACGCACACTCACTGTGTCCCTTCTTCAATGAAGTGTTTGGGGGAACTCCCCGGATCAACCAACATTACTTGTGAAAGGTTAGCCTTTCGGCAATCCTGTTGGTATACAGAAACTGAATTAAATGAAGCAATAAACTCATTTTATTCCCAACATGCTAGCTTATAGATCACATATAGAGAAACATCATACTTGAAGTGTTTATTAGGGAGCTCCAGTATTTTCACACCTAAACTAACTCCCCTAGATTAATTTATTGGAAAATTACTTCAAAGTGCTTGTTTGAAAATTTTATTAGTTTGAGGGACCTGATAAATTTAGTGAGTACAACTCTTTTTCAGTTGCATGCAACATATCTTCAGTAACTATGTGCAATTATGTAATCCCATATGAGTTAAATATATAAGTGGTTTACTTTGGTCCTAAATATAAAACTTAATATATTTATTAATATTGCATAAAGTAAAAATATTTCTAGCAATGCAATGAGTAGTTACAATGTGCAAAATTAATAAATATATTTTAGAGAAATCAATATACATTTGTTACAAAGAATATTCATTAATAGTCATAAATTAATTATCTTGCTCTTATATCAAGAATGAAAGGAAATAATAATTACATGAGAATGGGTTCATATAGTAAGATTTATTTATGGAAGAAAATATACACAATGTTAACTCTTCAGCCTTTCAGAGTAATTGGTAATTATATTTGTAAAAAATCTCTACAAAAGAAATTAAATGCCCCGAAACTAAAGATTGGGACTATTTGAATTATGTACATTACTTTAATAAGAATGTCTTGTGTTTGGTGTAACATCCCAAAAATCTGAAAAGAGATTTATAAAGCTTACTTAAGGCTTAAGGATGTTATCCAACAATGAAGGCGAGAACTTATGTCTAGTGCCTTACCTCCAATACATCTTGTTCCCAATAAGAAAATAACGTGGCACTTTTTTACGTGTATTGATAGCGGTTGCCCTCTCCATCTCCATTTACGTTTTACCCCCAAACAGATCTAGGAAGAGGGTCTCTCCACTTACTTCTCTATCCATTTTCTCTCTATTTAATATCTCAACCATTGAATTATGATTTAATGGATGAGATATAATGCTATGTAATAACATTATAATTGTATATTTTTATTTTATTTTATATTATAATTTTATTTTATACAGAGCATTCAATCTAGTCAATTAAAACATGATCTAAAGGCTAAGTATTATGTAGAGAGGAAATCGAGAGAAGATTAATTGGAGACACCCCTCTCCTAACAGATCCAGCAGCCATCATGAAGACTAGATACGATAGACCAAGTAGACGATAATGGTTGGCAAGGATAACTGAAGTGGCTATAAATACATAGGAATTACATTAACCCTTGGAAATTTCCTTCAATTTTTTCAGTTGATGATTGATTATGATTGACTCTGGTAAGGAATTTTTTGGGATTTATCATTTATGTTTCTAGATGCTCGTACATGCCTCTCCTTTTGATCAATTGTCTCAACAATTTGAAAAATCGTAAAGCTAATACCACTATCAGCACTTTCTAGGAACCTCTAGTCATAGTCATTATATTTGTTTGAAACATCCCAAACAAACCCACTATTTCTCTTACAATATCTCCATCATATTTGGTCTTCATGATGGTGATAAACCACATTTTTACCACTTAATTCCATGCATTTTGGGGCGCTTTCATTGTGTTTATCATGATTAAATTGCATTTAATTGGATAAATTGGGATTATTGGGAATTAATGTGGAAAATATAAAATAATGATTAAAAAGGGCATAATTGTCATTTTCTCCTAGCATTTGATTTTAGAAAATATGGTATTGCATTTTATTTGAATTATTTCAAGAGAAAATGGGAGAAAAATGAAGAAGGACTAAATCATAAAGGTTAAAAGATGTCCATGGACAATTCTGTAAAAGAAAGAAGGACTCAGTTGCAAATAAAGAATTGCAAAAGTTAAAAGTGGGAAGAAAAGATCAGGCGGGGTGATCAAATGTAATTTATGCGAGGCTAAAATGCAAAGAGAAGAGTTCAGAAGAAAAGTTAAACGCGGAGAGAATTTTGACCGTTGATCAAGATTATTGAAGAATCAATCCACACTGTCAAATGAAATGCACAGTTTCATTTAACCTGGAAGCAATTGTGGACATCCATTTCGTTTACCTTTGACTGAATCCTGACCTTCCACTTCAATGTCTGAGATTAAGACATAAAGCAACACTTGGCATCATTTGTGCCGTCCATCTCCTATATTGGATTAAATGCAGGCCGTTGGATGACCTAACTGTCATATGCTTCATCTCAAGCGGACCCTGACGGGTCCTGACTGTGACTTGTTAACCTTTGCGACCATGTTCCATAAAAGCTGGATTTCACATGGAATGAAGGCATTCTGGATAATTCTCTGAACCTAGATCAGATCGACTGCGAGAGAGAGAGAGAGATTGTGAGTAGTTTAAGAGTCTGTGGTAGCCGGAGATGAGAGATCAAGTGCATAATTCGGCGAGCTCTCCGATGATCTCTGTTCAACTGTTTTCTACGATTTTAGCCATGTCCAAAGGCTAAACTCACTTTCTCCATGTAATTTCATTATGGTTTGAACTTCTGTAACTGATTGTAAACGATAATGTCCAGTTTTTCTTCCTTTTTTATTTGAGCTTGGATTTTCCGGCGAACTTCATTGCAGATCATGGTTATACTTCTGTGATGCATGGATTCGTGGTGTGTTTGTTTCCAGCGAGTAATCTAATGTGTTTTTGTGTAGAGTTGCTCTAGTTGAAGTGATTTAACACTTGAATGCATTAGTTTGATTAATTAGTTGATTAATCCAATTCTTGCTTGAGCTCACATGGTGCGGATCTGTAGAGGTTATATAGGAAAGTTGAATAATCTGGAATAATAGTATATTAAGTTAGCAAGGATAATCTGAATTGGAATTGCATGAAGATTGTTGTGGAAACTATTGTGGTGTAATATTTCATTCTCAACTTCTTTGATTCTAGTGGATGAAATAAATTCTATTGTTTTAGTCAATTTTCCAGTAGCTAATTAGGATTATTTTAGTTGTAGGAATGCACTCTGAATTTGTGTTAACTTGTTAATTAATTAGCCTAGCTTAATTACCTAGAAAAGAATTAGAAAATCAACTAAAAAGGGTGATAGATAGCCTATAGTGTATTAGACCTAGGTTAGCTCATAATCTAGAAATTTAATTGATTTTTAGGTTAATAAATACTATAATCAAGGACATACTCTTTTTTCCTCTTTTTCTAATTTTAAAGTTATATGCAACCTTATCTATATATTTTCCTTTATTAACTTTTTCCCCCAGATATTGTGCTTAAAGTTGTATCTCATTTTTGTTAAACTTCCTACATACACTGTAAGTTTTTAAAATTTTAAGCTTATTCTCATTTTTATATGTTGAAAAATAATTGATATAATTTAAATGTTATCATATATAGGTTGTATGTGAAAGTATGTAGTGGTTATAAATTTTAGCTCATGTAGTAATTGATATTGAATTGCATAGGTAAAAAAAATTATTTATTTACCATTTGTATTCTATTTGTTTTCTTATAATGGTTTCTAATTTCTTTTTAACACTTGTACTTTATTTTCTTTATTTTGTTGTTGTACATGTCAATATAAAAATTTACGTTTAAAGTATTGTGGATAAAAATTATATAGAGTTTTAAAAGAAAAATATATAGTTTTTTTTTAAAAAAGATCTATTGTGACGCTCTTTCAAGAGAACGCTACAAAAGGTCAACTTTTTGTGGCGCTCTTTCAAGAAGTTGTACTTTGACCTATTATGACGTTTTTTCAAACGAGTGCCACAAAATATCTTTTTTTTTTTTTTTACCTAAGACTTAGTGGCGTTTTTTAAGTATCACAAATATGTAAAAATAAGCGCCATAAGATTGTTTTTTTTAGTAGTGGTTGACTATATTTTGCTCACAAAATGAGTCAGAACAATGAAATAGTCTTCCTTTTATTCCTTGGAATCAAAGATGGCATGGAAGTATATTAGTTATTTTCTCAACAATCTCAAGGGTTAAAGCATCTTTGTCCTAATTTGTTCTACACACACACGTGATTATTGAGTACATTTTCTAGGGAGTGGAGAAAGTGATATTTCTGTGCGTGTGAATCAAGATATCTGAAAAAGAATAAGGGAGAAGAAAATATGGAGGAGGCGCATAAAATAAAGTTATAACCCGAAATCCATAAATTTCCTTCGAACAAAATACACTCACACATTATTATCAAATTTAATTTTGAGAAAGAAAATTGATTTTCTTTTACTATAGTTATATGATATTCATTACTATTACTGAATCATGTAGCATCCTAAAATTTTTTTATTGAGATTTAATTTTAATTAAGGAATAATTTTTATTACAAAATAATTTATTTAAAATATAATTTATGAAATTAAATAAATTAGAGGAATAAAAATATATAAATAATAAAATTTTATTTATATAATATTGTAAAAAAAAAGGAAGAAGAAAGCAGAAAAATAGTAATGTGTGTGTGTATATATATAAAACAACAAAAAAATGAAAAGAAAAAGACGTGGCTGGTGATTATAAGAAGAAGAAAGATTATATATATATATATATATATATAAACATAAAAGAAGAAGGATAAGGTGAATGAAGAATAATTAAAAAAAAACATGTGCAAGCATATGCTTCCGTGAGATAGAGAATTTTTTTTTTTAAAATGGTAATAGCTAAAGGGCCACGTGTCTCTTTAGTTGTCACGTGGGGGAGGGGGTAATTGATATGCCCCACCCATCACTTCACTTTAGCTTGATACAATGAAGTGCATGCATTAGGTGCAGAAGCCACGACGGAACAGAAGCAGCAGTGAATAATGAGTGTGTTTTGATTGAAGATTACAATCGGTACTTTTAGAAAAGTAATATTGAAAAAAAGTAAGATTGAATAAAAGTAAGATTGAGTAATTTGATTTGTGTTTAGAATGTAGATTGCAAAAGTCATTTATAAGTTACTTATGCAAAAGTTTGGTTGAAAGTTTGTAAAAGTTACTTTTGATGGGAAATGACTGAAAAGGGCATGGATCGTATTATGTAAATTACATATTTAATGTGATATTTAAAAATTTCAAAAAATGGGAAATAATTTTTCACAAAAATTAAAAAACAATAAAAATATATAATTAATTATATGAGAAAATTAATAAAAATGCATATAAATTAATAAGAAAGCGCACATTGTGGTTAGATAATTAAAAATGTTTAATTTTAATCCAGCCCCGTTTAGGTGTGTTCTTGGAGGGTTTAGGGATAATACTTGCCGTGAAGTTTGAGAGGAGATGTCTGTAGAGATTAAAATTGTAAGTAGGGTATGGGCAATGAGGACAAGGCAAGCAAGTGTGGGGGACTCTGCAATGACATGACAGTGTCACGTCAAATGGTTGGTGAGCTGAGATGTATCGGATGAAAAGTATGGCTAAGGTTGCTTCTACTTTTTCCAACATTTCATGTTGCAATACAATGGATTTGATCACCGGCCCAAACATGTCTTCAGCTGGTTCAATTGCAATTGCACCGATTCACCATCCAATCGGAGTGTAAACAACATTCCAAACATGCTGAAAGTATTTCAAGTTGGGTTAAAGACACCTTGAGTCCTTTAATGTGGGCGAAGGTTTAGGGTCCTAGCATTCTCAAATAAAATGCCTATTCCCCTGGATTTTTCATCTCTGTTTCTTCTTTGGCAAATATTTGTCATCCATATATAAAAGTGTCATCCTTTTGAAAAGTTGTATTCTTTTTGGGTTTATTGCTTGGTTTGCTCATTTTCACTCCACAATGTATGCTCCTTTTATTATCTGTGTGATCGAAATACCTCTTCGGATAGATCATGCTCCAAATTTGCTCCTCTTGGTAAACGAATCATTCAGTGATGATGTTTTGTATTAGTTGGCACCTAGCAGAGATAATGACTTCTGATGAGAAGAGGTTGCCTTACTCTATTGCATTTCCATGAAGTATGTTTTCATTTCTACTTTGTTCAAGGAACTAAAACTATGTAACATCAAGAAAGAATATTGGAGTCTATTACTTTGAATCGATGGCAAAGGATATTGGAGATGACGCCAAGCATTGCATGGATATTTAGTATGCCTTTTAAACCACATTTTGCCATCTTTGGAACACTTGGGTTCTTGTCAAATTCATAGAAGCTTGCAAAATAGAGAAGAAATAGTTAATCACTACATTGGGAAATATAAATTACATCTCGCCACTGCCTATCAGTTGCTGGCCAGACATGACTGATCGAAATAAAACACAAACGGAGTACTTGCCAAAAATTTATCCCTTGAGCGTTAATTTCAGGGTAACATTCAATATCAGTGTATTTTAATTTCATTTGAATGTTTTGTCCCAAAAAAAAAAATCATATCATCTACCATTGTACCAAAATCATATCATCCGTATCACTGATCAAACAACAATGATGCATTTGATTCATACTTTCAGCCTTAAAAGAATACCATCAAACCCAAAAAGACAAGATCAGTATTGCCAGAATCACTCTTCCATGGGACGATTTTCCTCTGTTTGCTGTTGGGGAACTTGAACTTTGATCTTTGGTAATGTGAGAGACGGATCCTGTTGAAGCACAGATGGAGCTTTGACCAAATTGATGCCCTGCTCCAACTCCTTTGCAGCCTCCTTGAGCAG
>JBAGKO010000002.1:12172104-12183755 GCA_037177275.1 Acacia concinna | reverse complement strand
TTTATCTTATAAATGATCTTATAAAAAGAATAAAATAAGGCGTTAATATAAATGCTCATATATAAATACTCATATTTTCCTAAATGATTTTGCGAAAAATAATTGTCTTTGGTGCCTCCAAAAAAATAGTTCGTTGCTAAATTTGCACCTTAACCTTTTAAAAATATATTAAAATAATAGGCAGTGGGACCCACACTTAATGGTCGTTAATTGTATTTAACGGTTTTGTCATTTTTGCACTTCAAAATAGTTAATTGTGTTGGGTGCCCCTGACGAAATAATTCTTTGCTAAATCTGCTCCTTGACCCATTACTAAATACTAACTTCTGTTATAAATATAAGACATCACTTTTTTGGAGAACCTTACGAAAGTTAAATACATCACTTTAAAATATTTAAATTTATTATTTTTCTTCAAAATATTTTTCTAACCTGTAAACTGATATATAATATAAATTTACACTACATATACTATAATTACGTAATTTGTTTATCTTTTTTAATCTCTTAAAAAAGAGTCAACTTAATCTTATACTCTTCCAAACCTATATATAAGGTAGATAATGAAGATTTTTTTTATCCTATTTATAAGTCACATTAAAGTTTTAATGTGAATACACAAATTTGTCTTTAATTTATTATTGTGTTGACTTTGTATTCATTTAATATTATATGTATTAAATAGAGGTAGAGTTAGAAAATTATTGAATTTCATAGTATATTTAATGGGATTTAATGTATTTTAGTATGTGTGAAAAATGTTGAAAGTACTGGACGAGAGAAGTATTTAATAACAGAGGGAGTATGAAATAATTGGTATTAATTGCACAATTAATTCATATTAATATGATTATTTTATAATAGCCTAGTTATGTGAAGTTGGTTCTTACAATTACGGTAGGTTTTGGTCAATATCTTTCCAAGATCATGTAGAATATTTGGTATTATTTTTTTTTTTACCAAAATTAACTACAACTTTCAGTATTAATTTTTCTAATAAAAAGTTATATGATTTTAACCCAAATCAATTACAGCTATAAGGATCATGTTTCCTTATTTAATTGGATATCAATAAAAAGATAATTGTGACAAATCACAGATTGAGAGATTTTATTATGTAATTTAACCTGACGGCTTTTGAAGAGTACTATGAATTATAAAATACCCTGTGAATTATTAAATTTTCTATATCTGTGATCGGTTGCAGTTAATGTAACCTCAATTAAATTTATTGAGTTTGTGTATATTGTCTAAATTATTATCTAATTAAACATAAATGGAATTTTTTAACGTTTCAATCAACATTTAATATTATAATAGGATACATTACTTGACTTGTAAAAAGTAATTACATTTATTTGTCCGCTCATGCTATATATGATAATGTGAATTTCACGGACAACATCTGTTTTATTGAATTATTAAAGGGTAAAGGTGTATTTAACATTTTAAATTGATTTTTCAGGTGCAATTAACATTTAAAAATATTTATAGGTACAATTTTAATCTTAATACATTTTTATTGGTTCAATTTCGTCCTCAACACCTCAACCTAACTAAGCAAGTGACGGCGCTTTTCCCCCATGCTGAGTTTGGTTGAATGTTTTGGGCTTTAAAATGGCCGTTTGAAGCCCAAAATGTCAAACCAAGGTCTGTTGTCCGATTGGTCATGTTTGGTTAAACTTATGGCTAATTGGACTTATTGAATATAAATAACCAATCTACAGAAGCAAATATGGTTCCATCCGATTAGTGATGTGTGCTTTTTTTTTTTAGAAGGTTGAGAGCTGTTGGAATTGGGGCCGAGCGAATGAAGCCTCTGCTAGGGTTTCACCAGCAAACATGGGTATGGCCGCCAAAGCTTGTGGCCGACAAGTATCCCTCCGATCATCACCGTCACCTACAAAATCTAATTAAAGTGTTTCTTTTACTTTAAAATATTTTGTTTAACTTATAAAAAATATAATACAACACAACATAACATATACATATGATATAATTAAATAATTTATTTTGTTTTATTAAATTTTTTTAAAAAAATCAATTAGGTCTTTATAATTAGAACAATATATAGTATAAATATCACAATATATTTACATGTAATAATACTCAATGGTTTTAATTATAAGACTTAGTTAACTCTTTTTGTGAATTCTAAAAAAGCTAATTACATTACATTAAAGTATTAAAATTTATCGTTTTTTTTTCAAACTATTTTGTTTAACTTATGAAATACTTTCTCAGTTCTAAATTATAAGAAACATTTAACCAAATCTCATAGTTCGAAGTGATGGTCAAGAATAATAAATATATCAGAATTGTTATTCTTTTTTTTCCCCTAAAATACCCTTATTAATAAAGAGATATGGAATAAGAGAGAGAATAACTTTATTAAAGTCCACAACTCTCTCTCCTTCTACCCCTCTCTTCTCTCTTTTGAGAATGACAAGTTAATACAAGCATTAATACATTGAGATTGAATAAGGGCAAAACTAAAAAAAAAAATTAAAGTACAAGCCATTCTCTTATATTTTGGGATGGAGCAAATGTGACAGTTATCTCTTATATTTTGACATGAATTGAGTGATATATAATATAATAAAATATAACATATTTTTGAGTAATTTCTCATAAAAGATTACATTTCAATGTATTAATTAAAATAAGTTTCACTTTTACATGAGTAATTTTTGATACCGGCATTCTAAATATAAATCACTTTTATCCAATCTAATTTTTACAAATGTTCGATTATAAATAAATAATTTTTCTGATTGTTATTCTAAATCACCGGCTGCAATAGCTCATGGCCTCGCCGTTTAAAGCCACCGTTCCTTTTAAGCTTCCCTTTTCAATGCGGTTGGCTAAGGCGTAGATTGGAGAAGACTTACTAGAACCAGTCTGCCAGCACCCGTCACAACAATGATCTCACGTACGCAAGCCATGTTGGAGATATCATCAAGAAAGGAGCTGGAATCAGGGAAACGCCGTTACTGCCTAGCTTAGTACAAGGACAAAATTGAACCAATAAAAATATATTGAGGGCAAAATTATACTCGTAAATATTTTAGAATGTTAATTATACCTCTAAAATTAGTTTAGGATGTTCAGCACCTTTACCTATTATTGAACTCTATTTTTGTGCTTGGAATCTTAATCTATGAATTTTAGCCAAAAGTTAGAGCTTACTGTATATTCTGTTGCAAAATGTTGATGGTCAATTCTATGGTGCCTATCTTATTGACTTTGATGGGGCTTTTTCTCATGTATCCCAGAGCGCTGCATGAGGTGGGCTAATCCGAAACCATTTAGGCAACGTTATATGTGGTTTTATGGTTCGATTGTCTGAGGGAGACATGTTAACCTCGGAGATTTGGAGCTGTGTCCATAGATTGAAGTTAGCATGGGATTTGGGTTTATGTCAGATTTGCTTAGAATATGATTCAGTTGAGGTCATACAGTTGATATCATATCAGGAGAAAGTAACGAGACATATGTCGATTACTATACTATTGAAGAAGCTTGAAGCCTTATGAGTCGTGACTGGACTGTGCAGTTGCAACATGTGAGCCGATGGAACAATCAGGCTGTTGATTTTCTTGCTAAGGAGGCCTTATCATGCTTCCCAAGCATCCATCTTGTGGGTCAGCCGCAGCAAGCTAAGGATTTGTAAAATTTGTCAATTTGATTTGGGATTTCCCTAATTTATACGACTCTTAACCGGATTTTCTCAAAAGTGTAAGCATGATTCTAACACGCTACAAAAGATGTTCGTGTAATTTCAACACATTTTAAAGTCCGTATTTATCCAGGTTCGATGTCGAAACCCAATTTAACCGTGCAGGTCACTGTACTGAAAAAGAAAAAAAGTAGAAGAAGATGGACGAGCATGGGCAAGAGCCATTGACATTTACTATGCATATATTACTTGAAGATGACTAAAAGCCTTGTTGGTTACAAGTGAGGATTTTTTCTCTTCTCCTTTTTGGTTTTGTTTCGTTTAATACATACTATAGATAGATATCCCTACTCTATTGGAACCGCGTCCAGATCCACCAAGTAACAGGCATATATTATATGTATATTCAGCCTTTTTGTTTTTTTCCCTCGTTTCCTTTCGGGCCGAAAAGGTATCCCCAAGTCCTAACCTTGGCAATGCCATTGATTAATGGTCTCGTAAACTTGAGTACTCATGGACCATTTGGCAAATTTTACTTCATTCACCATTTCCTGCTCCTCTGTACTTGTACCGAATAGCCCAGAAGAGGTAATGCAGGAAATTCAGACCACTTAGAGCACACATGAGCCAATAGAACCTGTCCAGATGATAGTGATTAAGGTTGCTACCAGATAACCAAGGTCCGTGGTTCGAGTTATCAGTGACATTATTTACTATTGATACAATCACTGTACTCAGGTAGTACCCCAAAGCCAATGATGCCCAAGAGAGAGATGTGGCCAAAGATCTCATCCTTACCGGGGCTTCTGAGAAGAAGAACTCCAACAAACCAGCCAAGGTGAACAGATCAGCTGATCCTAGGAACAAGTACTGAATTGCAATCCAAAAGAATGTGAGAGGTAGTGGTTTGGTGGAATCTAATAGCCCTGCGTTGGTGGCTACCCTTTTTCTCTTCATCTCAACAAGAGCTGCGACTGCCATGGCAACTATAGAGAGGAGTAATCCAACCCCAATTCTCTGGAGATGAGTAACGCCTGCCTCTGTTTTGGTTACTTTTCGAGCAAAGGGGATAATGATGTGGTCATAGATTGGTGCTAGGATGATGATGAAGAGTACTGGAAAAATTGGTAATGATGCTGGTGGCACCACGAGGGAACCTAGCTTGGTGTCCATGGTGGCAGCTTGTTCAACAGAAAATGTGGATAGTTGTGCAAGGCAACAATTAAGCATGATGGTGCAAGCAAAAATGGGTAGTACTTTCAGCACTATTTTCACATCTTCCACTTGCTGCACGGTGCATTCTAGTGATGGGTGGACTGGCTTGTTTGTAATTGAGTTATTGAGGGATTTGAGCGTATCTGTTGGCATTTCAGTTGACTTGCTTGCTTTTGCTGCTTCTTCCTCTGCTTCTTTTCCACTTGAGTTAAGATTAGAAGGGCTTGAGACCATATTCACAACAGCGCTGCTAGAATTTCTATTGACGCAGGTATTAATAGAAGCAGCAATCAGAACCTGCACCGAAACAAAAACCTATAACTTAAAAAGAGTGATCTTGAGCTAAACTCAAGGGGGCAAAATCGTGGGTATGAATAATTTTTGTCTCAAACTCTGCATTACCTTGAAAATGGTTGTAAGTGGACTTCCAGTAGGGATCTTGTTCCTGTAAGTGGCAGAGCCAGACAAGAAGACGGGGATGGACACAAGAATGCTAATAGTAGAGATCGCAAAACCCCATTCCCACCCTTTGTTGTCTTCAATCCACACAACGAAAGTAACAGCAATGAGGGCACCGCATGAAAGGCAGAAAACAAAGTAGTTGAAGAAGGTTGATCTCTGCTTCCTTCCAGAAGGGGTGGTCCCATCAAACTGCTCAGCACCATGTGCTGGTAGTGAACCCTTGATCCCTCCAACTCCCAAAGCTACCAAATAGAGGCCTGCAAAAAGCATTGCTCCTTTTCCACCAGCAACTTCTTCGCATGGGGTCGTTGCGTCACATTCTGGTGGCTTTAGTGAAGGCACGCGAGCTTGTATGGTGAGTACTATCAGGCCCTGTACAACAGTTAAGTCCGTCAACCATTTATACTGGTGAAACTAAGCAAAAAGGTAGAAGGGAATTGAATACTTCCACACCGTGTTAGACAAAGGGAAAAGTTTCAATTAAAGACGTTTTCTTTGGGGCTACTTGAATTGTGGTATGCAGTATCCCACATTTTTCTAAACCGAAAATTACACATCCCAGACCGACATAACACCATATTATGTTGCTCCGAATTAGGGCCTGTAAAGTCTTTACATCAGGACTAAAATGGGCCCAGTTCATGGGACCATACCTTCCTACTTTCCTCTGGTGTCAATGGAAGATCCAAATAACACTAATGAACGATCACAAATTTCAGTCAGACGGGTTTGGACAAAATCACAAAACATGATCAGAAACCTAACTCCGTGTTTACCATTCTTAAAAATGTCCAAGAGGCATGGTCTTTGGATAACGGCCACCAATACCGATAGAATATTTAACGCTTACTGGAAAGGTACCAAAACACAGTGGCCCTAGTCATGCTGTGATCCCCTGCGACAGTTCATGGACTGTAGGGCAGACTAGCACTGATAGTTAAGTACGTAGTTATGAAACTGAGATTATGGAGTTTCAGTAAGTAGGTAACGTGTCCTAGTGGAGGTGATAGTTCAGTGGTCACCAGATTTTATACTATATCCTATATGGTCCAACAAAACGACAGCCACACACGTGGTTCATCAAACTACTTATGCCAAAACTACATGCTAGTTTCCCAGATATGGGTCTGTTTAACTTTACCCTTCCAGAGAAAATTCAGTATTCCATAAAACCAGGAGCTTTCAGCTGCTCTAGTGCTATATAAGCCTGGCTGTAGCTGATTGAGGCCCCCAAACAAACCCAGAGGACCCACACGCGGCTCTTCAACGACACGTGTCATCTATACTTCTAAGAAATATGGTGAATTAGTAACAAGATTTATATTTTTGCCGTTGTTTTGTCTTAACACCTTATTTAAATTTAAATGTTATAATTTCATTTTTGGCATAAAGTGATTGCCTTAAATTTCCCGGTCAAATATTCACAAATTTATATTTACACCTGGAGATCACGTACAACCTGCGACAAAATTTGTGAAAGAGAAAGCGACAAAATTTGACATTGCTTTCAAGTTTCCAAGTGAAAATGACATAACGAAGTTTCCATTCGTCCTGGCACAAAATCAAAGGGGGCCTAGGCACTCAGAGAAATTAAATACGATGCATGAATATAATTGGTGGGCCCCCACATGCCCCACCCCTAAGTCAACTTTTTATTTTACGATTATTACTGTATAATAATGTTTTCCCCACACTAATTGCTACGTATGACCCTTTTTTATTTTTGGCTGTGGCATCAATTTAGTTTGTTTTTTTTTGTGAAAAAAATCCCGTACCGTCTTTTTCTACTCGTCTTCATTAGGAAAAGATTAAGTCAGCAGAGCATAACAACCATATTATGTGGACTGCCCAATAAAATGGTTTTGTTAGATGCTGGCCACAAGATATGCAAAAATGGATAGTGTATTAAATAAGATAACTTTTCTCCCTAACGAAAAAAGTTCATTTCTCCCTAACGAAAAAAGTTCATTTCTCTCTGAAATTATTGGCCCTCTATAGCCATAATTATCATTTGAAGAATTTTGAGAAGGATTTGGCCATAAAATATAATATATCTATCCTAGTTATCATATACTAATAATTAGAGCACATGACTAAGTTAAATATATTCTAATTTATTTATGATATATTCACTTGTTTATATTTTTTGGGTAGTACAATAAATTAGAGTTATGAGATACTTACGCCACACCAATATGTTCCTGGATTTGATTCCAGAGAAAAGAAAATGTAAAGAATTTTTGTTAGGAGTTCTTTCTTTTGAGTGTTTCAAAGAGATGATTACCTTTTGGACCTATTCAATTGGGGGCGCATGGACTAGTTGGTTCATGGGCTCACCGGATTTGGCTCAGCTTACGGCTAGAAACTAAGACTCAGTGGGTTCATGAATCAAAAGTCCACCATCGAAAAAGAGAGTTATGAGATATTGGAGTTGGGGGGGAATAAGCCTTAAAATTTAAACATAAAGCTTATTTTTGTTTTTGGATTAACTTTTGAGAATAACTGTTATGATTTACAAAATAAATATGAGGGTAATTTTGTCTCAACTTACCAAAAAAAAAAAAAGTTTCTGAAAGCCCGCGGGTTACCCAAATACTCACTAAATTTAAAATTAATAAACATTGATTCTGTTTTCTGTGTTGTAGCCTTTCCCACGACTACCTATATTTTATTTTGATACATCAATTTCAAAATCTTTCGTATTATGTTCGCCCTATATAAAGGCGATTGTATTTTTGGTCAATGCAAGAGAGATAATAATAATATAATATTATATGCTAATCTATTGGTAAAGAAACAAGCCTTACCGCTTTAGTAGAGGGGAAAAAAATGCCTTCAAAAAATTGATTCTTGACTTTTAGAATTGGCTATGGGCGACTGGTATCAATTTTATTGGAGGCATTCATGCATTTCATGAACTTTTTTTTCCCCCTCTCTAAAGACCCAAGTTGAGGGAAGAAGCTTGCGAACGCCGCACAACACACAAGAAAGAGAAGGTGGGAATCAAATGGTGGATAAGACTGGTTTGGTTTTAATTATTTTATTCACATTTCTCAATTATATTATGATAGGGATCTTCTGGCAGCATTTGATGCAATTAACCTCTCTTCGCTCTCCCCTCCCTGCAAGTTGCATCAACTCGCAACTGACTCTGATTCTTGTTTCCCTACATCATGCTCTTGCAAGCAATGAAACGACGTGTTCCTCAAGATACCTTGTTCCAAAACCATACAATTTTAATTTTCCTCCCAAGTTTCACCACATCCTTCCAAATTCTTTTTTTTTTTTTTTTGGAAAAGAAGTTGGCAATGTCAAAAACTCCCAGATCCTTTCTATATATTTCCCTCTCGTGTTCCCTAATATCTCTGTTATTATCAACCTAACCAGCTAACCATAAGTGGAAAAGCATGACATCTAGAAGGAGCAATCTAAGGTCATACCCAGTAAAAAGCTAAGAGGTGGTGTGCGCGAGCAACCTAACTAGCTAACAATAAGTGGAAAAGCGGGACAGCTAGAAGGAACAGTCTGAGTCATACACAAGAAAAAGCTAAACAGATTGTGTGTGTGAGTGTGCAAGAGGTTTGAGAGGAGATAGGAAGTCACATGGATATAAATACATACATATATATATCTAAGATAAGATAAGAAAGGAGGTGCGGATGAATTGAATTACGATGTGAGGTGCTCACCAGGAACTCAATTACTGCGCTTATCAGGTAGATGTGATAAGTGGTGAAAAAGGCGTCAGATAAGAAACCACCGAGGAGGGCGAGGAGGAAGGCAGTTCCCATGAAATTGGTGACATTGTTGGCCGATTTGGATGGGGAAAAGTGCATGTACTGCTTCAGATATAGCACCAGATTGCTCGCATTGGCCAAAAATGCCAGATTCTCCAATATCTCCACCACTGCACAACAAACAGATGCACCATACGCGCGCGCGCAATCAGTACCGAGATATAAGAGAGAATTCAAAGTTTTTCACAAACACTTGGAGGGCAAGGCAAGGCAAATCCACAATCGAATAGATCGATGAACTTGTTCGCTTCAAAAGGTATAGATATATAACAACTCCATCGACGTTGAGAAACAGAGGTATACATAAAACAAGAAAAAAATAACAAACGAGCAAATTGGTAATGAAATTAGGGACAGGGACGGACCAAGAACGAAGGAGGCAGCGCGCATGCCGCCATGGCGACCTCTTAGAACGGGCTTGTTCCTCCAATTCATATAGCCTTCCCATGTGGCTGACTGTTGATGCTCTAACTCCTGCACAATTAGGGGGGAAATTTTCGAATCAGGATAAGGAGGAAGAATAATAAGGTTGATTTGTGAGAAGAGAAAGGTAATAGCTAGTGAGACATGTGGAGGAAAAGGACGGAAGAGAAGACGACGAAACCCACCATGGCTCTCTGCTCTGCTCTGCTCGAGCTTGGATCTTGTTTAGGAGGGAAGAGGAAGACGAGTGGTGGGGGATTTATAGAGCGAGGCAAGCGAAGCGAAGCCGCAGAGGCAGAATGATCTAGACACTTACGCCATTAGGATCTTGACTTTGATCTCTCTCTCTCTCTGCGCTCGCTCTCTCTCTCTCTCTCTCTCTCTCACGTTCATATTAATATATATGCATATGAGAGCAAACAGTTCTTGTTCTCACGAATTCTTTTGGACTCTCTCTCATGGTTAGTTTCTCTTACAAATCTGTTTCTGCTGCTTCTTCTTCTTCTTCTTCTTCTTTTCGGCTTACTCACAGGTCACAATATATAAAGTTAAACAGCACTGACAAATATAGATTTTTTTTTTCATATTTGTATAATTTGGAGAGCAGTTTGGCTGGGGGAAAATAATAGCTACTTTACAATTTAATTGCCGCGTTAATCATTTTTGTCACTGCTCGAATTGACTAGAAGGGACAAGGAATTGTAATTAACTTTAATTTCACAGTTTCGCTTGGTTAAAATGACTAAAATGAACTTGTTTAACAAACACAAACACATGGCTATAAGCAGGTGTAGCTCTCACTTAATATGTTGGTGACAAAAATTATAATTTATTATATATTATTAATAATTTTCCAATGAGTACTTACTATATCTCAATTTCTCTTTGTGTGTCATTGCGATTGGTACTCGTATTTCACTTTTATTTCTTTACACAACCGGCTGTACATTTATTTATATATATATAGATATATATATATATATATAGATTATTTAAATATTATTGATTTCCCATCTTAACAAACTCAAAAGGCATAATTGTTAAATTTGATCCTGTGTTGAAAAGTGGCCCCAAAAAAAATTCTTATTTCATTTATATAGTACTTCTTATTTTTATTATAAGATCATGTTAATTTTTTTTATAGATTAAGGAAATGAAATAAGTTACTTAATCATATTATATTATGTATTTTATTATATTATATATATTAGTTCATAAGTTAAACAAAATAGTCTGAAGAAGAATAATATATTTAAATGCTTTAAATAATATAATTAGATTTTTTAATATTCTCTAAAAAAGTCAACTAGTCATATATTTAGGACTGGAAGTAATAATTTTTTTTAAAAAGTCAATTTTATATTAATCAGATATATATTAAATATATTTTAGACAAAATACTATATTATGTGAAAAGTATCTTTGAAGCCTAGGAAAGGAGGCGTAACTTTTTATTAAAAAAAACAAAGAAAGAAAGCACACACAACTTGAACGTGTATATATCCGGAAAAAAAAAGAAAGTAGGGAATAATTTACCTAAACAAAAAGAGAACCTTGTTTTCGGAAATTAGGAGAGTTTGCACAAAAATGACCGTTAAGGGCATTTTTAGTATTATTCTTGATCTTGAGAAGATATTTTATTAGTCCATTTTTTTTTTGTTTTTACCTGAAGGTATTTTAGTCGTTATGGTATAGGAAATGGTCAATATAATAGATTAATAGTTTTTTTTAACAAAAAAGACTAATATATATACTACTTCATATCCTTAATCTAATAATATTCGCTTTAATAACAAAATTAATAACAAAGTGGGGCTTATAATAAGAATCGGAGTCAGATAATATATATATTGTGTAACAAATACTCAATATAGGTAGTTAGAATATAATGGAATATGACCAACAAGTTGTTCCTTAGAGTGGTAAACTGTGTTGTTTCATCCTATAAATAAAAAGAAAAGAAGTTTGAATTTAGAAAACAATATGAAAAAACTCTTTACGCCTTAAATCTAGTTATACCGGGAAGAGAAATGACAATTGGTGAAAGATTTAAACCCATATACATACATATACAT
>JBAGKO010000002.1:12160648-12172004 GCA_037177275.1 Acacia concinna | reverse complement strand
TCTCTCTCTCTCTCTCTCTCTCAAGTTGTCATATGCCTTACATAAAGTTGTTAACGCCCTTACATGGAGTTGTCACACATCAAACTCTCTCTTTCTCTCAAGTTGTCACAGACCTTACATAAAGCTGTCAATGCCCTTACATGGAGTTGTCACGCATCAGACTCTCTCTCTCTCTCAAGTTGTCACAGGCCTTATATAAAGTTGTTAATACCCTTACATGGAGTTGTCAGTAGCCTTACATAAAGTTGTCATGTGTCAGACTCTCTCTCCCTCTCAAGTTATCACAGGCCTTACATAAAGTTATCAAAGCCCTTACATGGAGTTGTCAATAGTCTTATATAAAGTTATCAATAGAAAGTGCACCTCATTCTCTCTCTCTAGTTTTTTTTTTGTAAATGCTATTAGAAATACTTCCTTCGGTCCAAAATATAAGGAACTTCAACTAATTCACGGGAAATAATAAGTGTTCTATATTGTGGACCAAACTATTTTTCTAGAGAGAGAGTCTGGCGCGTGACAACTTTATGTAAGGACATTGACAACTTCATGTAAGGGCATTGACAACTTTATGTAAGACTTATGACAACTTCACAGAGAGAGAGAGAGGAAGAGAGAGAGAGAGACTGATGCGCGTCAGACGTGTCAACCGTCAGTCGTCAAATGGGAGAAAGAAATATTAAAAAAATTAAGGAAATTAATGGGACTTTTTTGCAAATACGAGAATTCGTGGGACCGTTTTGTCGTATATTTCGTTGGTCGGAACTGAAATGCAATTTTCCCATAATAAAAAGGGACATACTACATCCCAAAGTTTTAAATTAGTGATATAAGACATCCCTAATTTAAATTTTAGGAAATTAGGGATGCCATAAATCTTTTCTGCGTCTGTTTTTTAATGGATGTAATTTCTCTTCTTTCAATGTCCCTCACATATATGTCCCTTAGAAATGGACATTAAAAAACTCTAAAAATGGATGTTAAAGAGATTTTTTGTAATAGTGCCCTGTGTGATGTGAATTTGAACTTCCAAGCTTGATTTTCTATAGTGATCTCTCTCTCAAGTTTCCAACCCTAACTTTACCTATGTCCAATTTTGCATATTGTCTTTCCCTCTGACAAATCTCGGCTATTGAAAATAGCAGAACATAAACTGCATTAGGAAGCAAGGATTGAATGTTTTGTTGGTGTGTGAAAAAATCCATATGGCAATTTTTTGTTGGATAACTCGATATTCATTATATCAAGTATTACATCTAAGTTTTCTCCTTTTCCAAAACCATCTAGAATTAGATGTTACAAATTCCAACCAAACTTCTACTTATCTCTCACAATCCTTATTTCCGCTATAATTACTCAACAAAATCCATAGTAAGGTCAATACTTAATTAAAAAATATTAATTAAATAATAAATTTGATGAAATGACTTACAAGTAGGAACATATCAACAAATTTAAAGCTGCATATATTCCTGCAGGCACAAAAAAGAAAGAGATTAAATATGGAAATTGATGAAATGACTGAAAGAAGTGGGCAGCAGCAAATTGGTGGAAGATGCTAAATGAGAGGTTAAAAGTCAATAGAGAATGTAACTTGTTAGAAACATTCTCATATAAGACGCACAACACCAACAAGATAAAGATATATATATAACATTGGCACACAACACACACATCACTACTGCTATTCTGTCTACTGTTTTCAAGATGAATGGAGACACACACACACACTTACATATCAATGACCCTTTTATATCAGGAATCTGTCATATCATATTTGGTATATATGCGCCTTCCTAACAATTTCCCATTTATGTAATCAATTATTACATAATTATCTGACCTTTTTGATATATTAATTACTCCTTTGCTTCTATTTATAAGGTAGAGAGTTTTTTTTTTCCTTCTTGTTTTAATTATAAGTCATAATATTAAATTTTTTACATGAATGTATAATTTACTATTCATATATTGTTGTTTAGACTGTTATTTTCTAGAAATATGTATATTTAAAATATGAGTAAAGTTATATATAAAGTTCTAGTGAACATAATGGAAGTGCCTTGTGGAGGGATTATTAGGAGTAATGGGAAATGTTTTAATTTTTACAGGAGGCTTATAATTCAAAAATCAGAGAAGATTTAAGCCTTATAATTTTAAATAAATTTTAATTTGATCCTTATGATAATTAACATTTTTAATTATATATATTTGACAATAGTATAGTAATTAAAATAGATTTTTCAAGATTTGGGCCTTAAGGGCTACCAAATGTGTGAGTGAAAACACGATACGTAAAGTGACCAGAACCAATAATTTTTGCTCCTTTTAAAAAAAGAATTATAATAATTGGTACTGCGAGATATATATGAAAATTCTTATTCTTGAGAGTTCAGTGGTACCACAAATTAAAAAGAAAATCAAATTAATTGGCATCTGTCTTTATTTTTATGAAAAGAGGAATCTATTGACATAGAACAGACATATTATTTTCCTATCTCTTTTGCTTATCCTTCTTTCTCTATCTCTCTGGTCGTTATTATATATTCTCCAAAGAATATTAATACACACACACAGAGCAAAGAAAGTTCAAATCAGTGAGATTCATCTCTCTCTTTCAATTCAATCACAGAGTTGTTATGAGCAAGTAGAACCCCCACCATTAATTGATGTTGATGATGCATGCACGTTGCTTTGCTCCTTGCATTTTTCCAGAAAGTTATTAGGGTTTCTGTTCCTTTTTTTTCTTTTTTCTTTTTTTTTTATATATATGAAAGATTAGGGTTTCTGTTCTAAACACACCAAAAGTGGACACTGATCTAGAGGATGACGACGAAGCAGACAACTTTAAAACAGACACCATCGCTTGTGCTCTCTCTGCTATTCCCCTCTCTCACAAACTTAGATTTTATTCTTCTTAGCTTTCTCGTCCTTTATCTCTTTTTTTTTTTTTTTTTAGAATTCTCCAGTTTCAGCTATGCTTTTATACACATACACATATATATTTGCTTTTAACATACATTTAATTTTGACTTCTTTTCATTTAGTTGCGATCCACTTTTTTTTTTCCCCTTTCAACTCTACACAATAACAATAAGTGTCTGGCCTGGGGCGTACATGTCATGATTTTAAAATTAATAGTACGTCAGAAACTTAATATTTATTGAAAAAAAAAATCGTGGTTGAGTCGATCGAGTAGATGGATGCAATTATTGTGTGAGGAGTTTTGTCTCACTTTATAAGAAAGGATTTCTGAAATATAAGTTTGAAGGTTACCCAAACATTAATTTAAATTAGTTTTTGAGAATAGTCTTTATAATCTATAAAATAAGTATATAATAGGAGTTTTATCTCAATTTATAGAAATAGACTTTTAAAACCTAGGTTTGGTGGTTACCAAACATTTAAACCTAGAGGTGGAAAAGTTATGTTAGAAATATTCCATATCTTAGAATTATATTTAAATATGATATAGTTTTTTTTTATGTTACATACTGCAGTATATACTACTCGTCTGTAATATAAGACCCATTTGTAATTTAATTTTGTTATCAAAGTAAATATTATATTATGAACCGGCAATATATAAGCTGATATAAAACCTTTTGTTACAATAAGTTGCATATAGTTTCATTCATCATAAACAATAGAGAAGTGTGGTGCAAAAAAGCCATGGCAAAGCTGCTTTTGATGGAGGAGAGGTGTTTGGATTGGTGATCCCAGCCAATCTGCTTTATTTTATTTTTTTTAATATATTAAAGTTGGTAAGTGTTACACTTGGCCAAAATGGACAAAGAAAATCCAATCTCAACTAAGACTAGCTAACTTAGATCTAAACAGGAAGTTGGAGGAAAATTAATTAAAGGTATCTTCATGTTTGTGTTGTGCATCATGTTGGCCAAAAAATCTGTGCATGACATCGTTTTTATGTGTGTATAGATGATTTGAAGATCCCAATTTAAGAAGATGAGGGATTTGACTTTGTCAATTTTATATTGAAATGGATTATATAGGTTCTATCATCAAACAAAATGACGACACGCCACTTTTTTTGTCTTGTAACTGACTTTTACTCTAAAATTAATTTTACAAAACTCAGATGAAATTAAAACCGCTAATTTAAATACTCTATCATGTATATGATTTGGTGCGCATGGTTATCTGCAATGCCTATTGATAAATGTTTGTGCTCTTATAATTACTTCCTCCTATCATATTGATAAAAGGAAACTTATAGTTACAAATTTAACTGTAAGTAGCTAAGTAAAAGTTGTTAAATTTAATAGCTCTTACTATGTAATGATAGTGTTAAGCTTGTGTATCTTTAAAACAAATCCGGCTTTAAAGCTTGCACCCCTACCTGCAAGTATTTAGTTTGCCAGCTCAAAAAAAAAAAAAACACTACTAATTTTCTATAAAATATCTTTGAGAAAGAACTACCTCCAATTAGGTCTATTAGTACTCGAGCAAATTAACACATGGAAAATAAGTATAATGTATTCAAGTACTTAGCTTCGCCCTTTTCATGGATATTTCTTGTCCGGGGGAGGGTGAGAAAATGATATTATAAACGTTATATGATATTTTATCCGACCCTTAATATAAGATATATTTACATAATTTAATTATATTAATAAAGATAATTAAATTAGTTAATTTGACATATTTTTTTAAAAAATATTATAGTTATCTTTTTTAATTTTGTCATTCCTTCTACTTCTTTATTGTTATTGAGGGAACATCAATAAAAATAAATTAGAAAAATATTAATAAATATAAAAAAATAAGTTTTATATATAGGATTAAGTTAAATACTCAAAATAAATCATATATTAAGGACATGGGGGGTAAATGATGATATTTGTTTATATCAGAAATTTAATTTTAGAATAGTCAATTAGCACTATGATTATATATACTTCTCTTTTCTAGTTGGCTTTAAACAAATTAAAACACATGTAATCATGTGAGGGGAAAAATTTCAAAGGTCAGTAAAATTAGTTTTTTACATCCTCCTCCTTTATTCTAATTATTTTTCTAATTAAATAACTAAAATGAAGAAAAGATAAACTAGGCATATATTTGGGATCTGGCTTTGTTGATTTTTCGCAATTTGAGCATTTGTATAAGTGGAACTGAGATATAATGACGACAAGCCAGCCGACTTTATATATACAAAAAACATCAATAATTAAATATGAGCAACTTGTTAAAGAATAGAAAAATAGCTACTAAGTCAACGGCTTACCCTCAAAATGAGGGTTTTAATTCATTTATGATTAAATATATATACAGGCAAACAAACTCTATTAATAAAATAACTACTATAATTTAAAAATGGAATAGTCAAAGCTTGATCCAAGATATGTTATATAACACCTGGCATCCATATTTTGGCTCCATGTGGAACTTTGCCGTTATTATATGTTATGTGATTTGCCCACTAATATATATAAAGTCCTTTGTACTTACATAATCTTGATTAAGATGTTCACATCATTACTCTATCATTTTTTGTTGCAAATAAATTAGGAAAAATTTAAAAAAAAACACAAAGAAAATAGGAAAATCACAATTCATACAATGAAATCGGAAAATGCCAAATTAGTCTTTTTGTACTTTTTTTGCGTAATTACAAAAATGCTATTGAATTTTTAACAACATGAGTATCTTAATTCACAATAAGACTATCTCAATTAACAACATCAACACAAATAACTTACAGCGTAAATACGTAGTACCTAAATGCTTCTGGTGTTGTTAATTTAAATACTTGTGTTGTAAATTATGATACTCGTGTTATTAAAAATATAATGGCAATTTCGTAATTACACAAAAAAGTATAAAAAAACTTATTTGAGACTTTCCGATTTCGCTGTACTGAATTGGAGTTTCCCTATTTCCCTGTTCTTTTCTTAGAATTTTCCCATAAATTTATGTGAGTTTAATTACAAAATAATTTTTTCTTTTGTTTTTGCAAAAGTTACAAAATTAATTATCAATTTAAGAGATGGATCTTATGATTTTATGAGTCACCACAAAAAGAAAAACATTTATAGATAATATTAACTAATTAGAACAATTTTAATATCCAAGTTAGTTGAGTGACCAGAAACTATCTGATCTGATTATGCATTTTATTAACTTTTCTATTCAATTGAGGTCAAAAGATAATTATTTATTTTTTCAATCAAATTTTTAATTTAATAAATTAATCATGTTTATTTTTGGGAAAATTTCAGAAAAAGAAATTTGAAATAGGAAAACCCTAATTCAGTACAGCGAAATCAGAACATCCTAAATAAGTCTTTTTATAATTTTGGTGTAATTACGAAAATGCCACTGGATTTTTAACAACACGAGTATCTTGATTCATAACAAGAGTGTCTCAATTAACAATACCAAAAGCATTTAGTACTATGTATTTTCACTATGAGTTGTTTGTGATAGTGTTGTTAATTGAGATACGTTTGTTGTGAATTAAGATATTCGTGTTGTTAAAAATCCAACGACACTTTCGTAATTATCGAAAAAGAAGGTACAAATGGACTGATTTGAGATTTTTTATTTCGTTGTTTTGATTTGTCTTTTTCCTATTTTGAATATCTTTTTTTGAAATTTTTCCTTTATTTTTCAACAATAATTTCTTTTAATTCCGTTCAAATAAGGACACCAAGAAGCAAGAAACATAATTGCTTATACAAATATAACCCATGTGTCATCCAAATGAAGGACAGCTATTATATGTAGTGGCCCCAAAGCAAATTAAATGTATTAATTAGTTAGAAGGCTTAGATAATATATTTAATAAAAGCATGAAGTAGAAGTTATTTATTTTTAATTATAGCGGGTTATAGAGACCTAGAGAAGGCGTAAGATGTTTTTCAGAAAGGGGCCAATGCCAATTGACTTATAATTCCAAATTAAAAATAAAACTATAACAATGACGCGAAACAAATTGAAAAACAATATTAAGATGATTCCATACTCAATAACATTTTGATCCTCTAACTGATAACACTCTATCATTATTTTTAATTTTGTTATTATAATTAATTTGTAATTAACTAATGAATTATTTTATTAATCAAAAGAGATGCATCAATAACAATTACAGCCCGTTTGGTTCACGAAATCAGGAGGAATGTAATGGAATGTAACACAATGTAATGAAAAGTAATGTAATGGTGATTACATGAAGTTGTTTGATTTATTATTAAAAAAAGATGATATATGAACATGAAAACGTTTGGTTGAATTACATTAAATATAGTAATATATGATAATAACATATCAATAGACAAAATTACCCTTTGTCTACATATATATGTATAATGACTTGAAATTATCTATTATGCATATGAACCAACACACACACACACACACACACACACATAAGAGAAACATCTAAAATACAATTAAGGAAGTGTAAATAGTATAACTTTGCATCATTACAAACGAACTGGATTCCATGTCCAGGATATATGGTTGAATAGCAAAACCAACATTTCTCCAATCTCATTGTGCCCCTAGACGAGGGAAACACCTCTACCGAATGACAACGATATAAAACACAAAAATAATAAGCCATTAGTCAAGGAAATAAAAATCTTAACTTTATTAAGAACAACATACAGTTTGCCTCCTCGAACCAAATATTACCAATATTACAAACTACTGATACTAGAAAAAAAATCACACACACAAATTACGTATTGAAATTAATATATGCTTTTGTATGTATTTCATATTTTTGACAGCAACACAAAAGGAGGCTGAAAATTGGCAGAGGACAGTTGTTTGAAATTTGTTGAAATATCTGAAATAATAGGAGAAGCAGTGTTTATTTATGGGCAATATGTTAAATTAAAAAGTTATAATGGTTATATGGTCTTTTTCTCTAGATTATAGGATCCCTGCATCCTGATTAATGAGTATTAGTTGTGTAATCGTGATTACATTAAATAATGTAATCTAGATTACATATGTAATCCTCTTTACGTTACAATAAGTACAACCAAACGTTGTAATCAGCCTGATTATATATGATTACATGTAATCTTATCCCATGTAATCGAACCAAACGGATTATAATAGTGTGGGTGCAGGGTTTTGTAGTTAGCACTGAACCCAGTGCTTGCGGCCTGCGGGTGGGAAGCCTGGGCCGAAGAAAACCATTGAGCTGGGCTTGGTAACTGTATAAGAATCAGGCCATTAAGCTTTCGGCCCGTTTTGTCTCGATTTATTTGTGGTTGTCCCCTCACTTCAGTCACTCTTTTGAGTCTTTTCCTAGAAGCCAGACGGCGCGGTGGCGGTTGTGCGGCTAGCCTGCTCCTCCGCATCAGGTATGTTCAACAAAACTCGCAATATTTTCGTTCACAAGCTAGATACTGTTTTCGCCGATCACAAGTTCAATCTTCACGTGAAAAAATCTATAAGTAGCCTCAAAGTAGAATGGAGAAAAGACCCTAAACTTGACCTAGCGATAGAGAAAGACAAGCGGTATAAGCTGTGGGCCCGTGTTGTTAAAGAGGTTCTGAATGAGCCTGGTCAAGTAATCCCATTGCGTTATCTTGAGAAACGGCGCGAGAGGATGCGTCTTAATGTTCATATTACAACCTTCTTAAATGAAAACCCCGGCTTGTTTGATGTCTACTTCGATCGCATCAAACCAAAAACGGATCCCGTTCGCTTTCTAAGAGTTAGCGATCGGCTTAGAAATTTTCTGGAAGAAGAAAAAAGGATTTACAGAGAGAACGAGCCCTTGATTGTGTCCAAGTTATGTAAATTGTTAATGATGTCGAAGAATAAGGTGATTAGTGCAGATAAATTGCTTCACGTGAAAAGGGAATTTGGGTTCCCGAATGATTTTTTGGTTAATTTGATTCCTAAGTACCCGCATTATTTCAGGCTAATTGGGTGTCCTGGGGAGGAAAAATCATTTCTTGAATTGGTCTCATGGGACCCTGAATTTGCAAAATCTGTGATTGAGCAAAGGGCTGAAGAGGAGATAAAATTGACGGGGATTAGGGTTCGGCCAAATTTTTCCGTAAAGCTCCCACCGGGATTTTTCTTAAAGCAGGATATGAGGGAATGGACCAGAGATTGGATTGAGCTTGGTTACATATCGCCATATGAGGATGTGTCCCATTTGGATCAAGCTTCAAGAGAGATGGAGAAGAGAACCATTGGAGTATTCCATGAGTTGCTTTCTCTTTCCTTATATAAAAGGATTCCAGTGCCAATACTGGGAAAGTTTTGTGATGAATATAGGTTTTCAAATGCATTCCCAAGTGCATTTACAAGGCATTCGGGAATTTTCTACATGTCCTTAAAAGGAGGGATTAAAACAGCAGTGTTGAGAGAAGCTTACAAAGGTGATGAGTTGATTGATAGGGATCCATTGCTTGAGATCAAAGATAAATTTGTTGAGTTATTGGAAGAGGGTTGGCGGCAAAGAGCAGAGGACTTGCGATCGCGAGGAGAACAAATTAAGAAAGACATGGAAAATTTAGCTGTGAAAGCTGGTGCGCAAGAATGACACGGGAAATTCTAGCTGCAAAAGCCAGTGAATATAAAAAAGACTTCATTGAGGTACATTTGATGACCGTAAGAAGAATAAAAGAAGTAAATCATCATTGACTGCAGGTATATTAGAGTGAGATTACACTTTATTATATATGTTGAGATACATAGATTATGCTTAGGAAAATTTTGTAGTTAGTACTCTATTATAAATCTTGGTACTAAAGAAGTGGAAGTTTGTTGTAGAGTAATTTTATTTAGTGATTCACAATGTTTTGGGCCAGATTATTGAGACCAATTTCATATTAGCGGAGCAGAGAAAGATTGCAGTTTGCAACATGTGCCCTCTCAGTTGCGGTTTTTTTAGCTTGATTTGGAAACGACAAGTTAACTTCATAATTTGAGAATTTTGAGTCAAAGTCTATCTGAACTCATCTTGGCATAATGGGTTTAATTCATAAATCGTCCATTCTGCGTTACTAACCTATCTGACAATGCATGTTGTAGCAGGGCTTTACTTTTAGAACTTTGAGGGCCTGATCTCATTTATTTGTTAAAACGAAAAAGTTGTGTCCAATAATACTGAAAGTTCAACCTGAATCATATCTGGATTCTACCAATTCAATTAGATGTCAACTCACACGCCACTTCCAAAAAAAAAAGGGCTTTCTTCGTCGTGAGAGTGATCTAACAACTAGCACACCATACGTTGAATACTTGCGTTTGTGTTTTTTTCCCTTTCAAGTGAATCCTGCCTTTTCTGCTTTCATATTTCAGATTTTCAGTAGTGTAAATGATTGTTGAGTGGTTTGGGATAAGAATTCAATGGCATGGTTCCTTATGTTAGCGACGCAGATTTGAAGCTCAATGAATAGTGAGAATATTAAAATTCTGTGTGACATCACATGTGTAACAACTATTGTTGATCTAATTTCTAATAATGAAAATTGGAAAGCCTTGAGTCTGATACTCTGAATCTGATCGAAAATTCGTCTGCCGCCACCCCTCCATCTCCGAGCAGCAATGGAGTGGACAGCTGGGAACTATAATCTATACTACATAATGTAGTAAATATAGCACACAGTTGACTTTGGGAGAGATTGAGGAAGCTAAATAAATTATTTAATTATATGATATTTGGTGTATCATTAAATTATATATTACCTTTATAAGTTAGGGAGATTATTTAGAGAAAAACATGATAAATATAAATAATTTAAAGTAATTTAATTAACTTTTTAAATATTTTAAAAAAAGCTCCCTTTGTTTTATATTTAGGGTCAAATTGAGTAATGATTTAAAGCTCACTTTTTAAATACATGTCATGAAGAAGGTTGGTTGTTGTCTCTTAATTATACTCTCTCTAGTATTAATTATAATATTCACAAGTAGTAAGGTTGTTTGATTCTCAGTATAAGAATGAAGTACAGTTTATACTAAATAATAAACCTGTAGAAATAAAACATATGTTAGCAACCTTAGATATAATAGAAATAAAGCCTATAAAAAATAAAACTATAGAACAAAGATTGATAGAAAATTATAATGATAATCCTTTAATATACTGGGAAAAATCAAAACCCATGGCAAAAATAGAACTAAAAGATTATAGTAAAGAGATAAATTGTAAACCATATCCTTGGACAGCACAAGATAAAAGAGAATTTATTTTGCATATAAAAGAAATGAAACAATTTAATTTAATAAGAGAAAGTAGATCTGATTATTCATCACCTGCAATGATTGTAATAAAACATAGTGAAGAAAAAAGAGGAAAATCAAGAATGGTAATAAATTATAAAAAATTAAATGAGTTAGCAGTAAGGAATAGGTA
>JBAGKO010000002.1:12148837-12160548 GCA_037177275.1 Acacia concinna | reverse complement strand
ACACAACATCAACATCAATATCATAGGTCAAAATCAATTCATGAAGAGAGCGACTCATATTTGGTTTTCGAAACCCAACAACACTTGTTTTACACACGCTTATTTTAATTTTAATTATAAGAGTTAATTAATTTTATTAAAAAATTATAAAAAAATTAATTATATTAGTTTAAAGTATTAAATTTTTTATTTTTTTAAAATTATTTTATTTAACACATGTACTAATATATAATATAATAAAACACAACAAATGATATAATTAAGTAATTTATTTTACTTCCTTAATTTATTTTAAAAAAATTCAACTTACCTTTATAATTAAAATTGAGGAGTACATGCTACTACTATTATTATTTTGTTGTTCCTTCCAACTTTAATTCAATTCCATTCCATTGCCCTGCAAGTTTTTCCATATCTTATTCCTACTCGCACATTCCCACATATTCAACCATATCTTCTTATGCCACTTGCCACGTAGGGTCAATTTGATTTGATCACTTGCCCGCTAACTTCTTCAATCCACTGTATTGTAAAATGAAAAATTCATCACTAATACTGCAATTAAAAAATTTATCCTTCATCCATCAAATTTTATAAAAAATTAATATTTTCCTGTGTTCTTAATATATAAGATATGTTTATATAATTTAATTAGATTATAGAAGTTCGTTAAATTAATTTATGATATGTATTTTGTAAAACACCTAATCACCTTCAATTCTTTAATTCTCTTATTCTTTTTCTTGTTAATTATTGTTGAGGAAAGATAGGGATAACAATATTGACACATATGACAAAATTTGTATTATATGTAACATTAAGATTAATTCTTTAAATATGTTTTTATATTACGAAACAAATAGTGCATATGAACAAATTTGATCAAATATGGTTTATTTACAAAGAATTAGCAAATAAATTTGATATGAAATCATTTAAAAAATGAGATATGTATTTGAATCAGTGATTCGCATAAAAAAGATCCTTTTTTCCACTTTTGAAAAACCGTCCAGGCCTGCCCTCTCGTTGAGGCCTTTTGTTCATTGTCAATGTAAAGAAGAAAGAAAATAATAAACGAGAGCGGCAAAGGTAAAGAAGAAAAGCAATAAAAATAGGCAAAAATACAAAAAGATTTCCCCACATCTTTTTAGGAGTAAAATATAAAGACAGGGAAATAAAAGAAGTGAAAAGACTTGAAAGGAACGGGAGACAAAGCCTCACACCCCTCGCGTCCCTCCAAATATTACAGAAACTCGCTTTCCTAAAAGATATTTCCCTACCGACGACCCCATTCTCCTCCTTCCTGAAATCTACATTCTCACCACGTGTCCGATCACCACTGGATAAACTCGCAATGGCCGTCCACGTGTTGCGTTCCCCTGATCCAACGCCAACGAGCAGGCAGTGTGCCGCACGCGGCGTGATGTGATGGGCCGAAGGATAGGGTCCACGAGGGAGGGTGAGATATCTTTGGGCTAAGACATGGTGAGAGATGGAAGGAATATGCGGGCCCAAGAGACAAGAGGTTCGGGTGAGAATAATGTGGGGCCCAATAAGAAGAAAGAGTCTGGTGGAGTGGGGCCCAGGTCCCACGTGCGCACCACGCCTCTTGGGGGATGGTGGTAGCCTGGTAGGTTTCAAAAACAGAAGTTGTTATGTCTTCCTTTTTAGCTGTGGGCTACGAGCCTAGTGGATGGCGCTGACAATCAAGACCACCGCCCCGCCCTCCTCTTGACTCTGCCTTTCTTTTTCTGATCTGACTTATTTTGTTTCCCAACTTTCTTTTATAATTTTATTTCGTTTTATAATTTATACTTGCTTGAACAAATCTAATCCTTCCAATAATTTTTAAAACTTTCTGAACCAAAATCAGTTGTATAATGTCGTATAAAGGATTAAAACTGAGGTTATGGAACCTCCATCAATGACTGAATTAATTAGATTATTGAGTTAAGGGTTAATATGTCAGACCCAAGTCAACTTAGTGAGGGAGGGAATATTGAATTTCTAAAAAAAAGAGTAAAAAAAAAAGTAACCCGGTTTGAAGATTGGACTAGTTTAGGCATCGCTTCGCCAATTTCCAAGCCGGATAAACTAGTCTGAGTTATATAACAAGGGTTAAAATTAAGTTTTAAATCTTTTTTTTCCCTTTTGTGGTGATTAAAATGTATTATTTAAAACATGACATTATATCATTTAAATCATATAATCCTTTTGAAAAATTATATATTTATCATTTAATAATAATAACCTGAAAAAATTGTTGCATTAATTTATACACACAACAAAAGACCTTGCTAGTTAAAGCTCCAATATAAATGGGAGGTTACCTGATTGACCCTCTTAATATTGGTTCATTTGGGTAGGAATAATTTATGAGAAGTGATTTTAGATGAAAAGTAACTTAAAAAAAGTGATTTATCAGAAGTAATTTGTATTTAGATAGAATGTAACATAAATGACTTCTTTTTTAATGGAGGTCTGTTTGGATAGTAAAACAAAAAGTAATTTCTGATATTTTTTTGATTTTAAAAAAACTTTGTCATGCGTTTAAAATTTGATAGTTATGTAATATTCAGAGTGAGATCATTCTTTTTATGTAGTCACAATTAATTTAAAAAACCTAAAAATAGTAAAATACACAATTAATTATTTAGTTCTAATTGGATGAGAAGTATCACTCCCTATTTTTGGCAATCTCATCCAAATCTTGTGAATAGTAAAAATTTTTACCAAAATACTACAAAATTAAAATTATTTAGCCATATACTACACCTAAAATTGTTCATTAGGTGAACGACTTTTAAATATTGAAAAAGCCGTTTATCTGGTGAACGACTTTCATTTTTCTCTCCCCACCTGTCAGCTTTTTATTTTTTAATTTTTTTTAGCAAAGTCGTTCATGCATTGAACGACTTTTGATTTTCTCTCTCCTCCCCACAAGTCGTTCAATGCATGATTGACTTCCCGTCCCCCCAATTCTTTTTTAATTTTTTTAGTTAGTGGGAAAAATTACAGTTACGTACCCATTTTTTTTACTCCACTTTTCACTATCTTTTTGGATCTAATTATAGTTGTAATTAATTCTCCTCCATTCACTATTTTCTTCTTTCCTCCACACTTTATTTTAGGGAGATTAAATATGCTCCTATTTATTTAGATTTCTAAAATAAAGGGCGGAAGAAAGAAGCAAATAGTGAATGGAGTGAAATTAGTTTAAAACAAGAGAGTAATGAGTGGAGTTAAAAAAAAGGGGCATGTAATTTTTCCCACTTACTAAAAAAATAAAAAAAAAATTGGGGGGGAGTCGTTCATGTAGTGAACGACTTGTGGGGAGGAGAGAGAAAACCACAAGTAGTTCAGCGCATGAACAACTTTGATAAAAAAATTAAAAATAAAAGTTGACAGGTGGAGAGAGAAAGTGAACAGTTTCTTCACAATTTGAAAATTGTTTATCCGATGAACGATTTTAAATGTAGTATATGATTAAATAATTTTAATTGTGTAGTATTTTGGTAAAATTTTTTATTGTTCACAAGATTTGGATAAAATTGCCCTATATTTTTAGATAAATTTAAAATAGATATTAATATATTTAGGAATCATCTATAATAAATTAAAGGGATTTGAGTCATACTTAGATAAGATATCAATTTAAAACTTAATTTAAGGGACTTCATTTTAAAAATCAAAATTTAGGATAAAAATAATTATCTGGAGGTAGGAGTGGTCGCATGAAAAAATTTAGCCTTTTATAAACAAGAAGCAGAATGTCGAGCGGTGGGAGTGGATGTGGTTTTGAAATAACTACCAACAGGCCGCTCCGTTTTGAAATAAGTTGTTGAAGGTAGCCTTAAAAATTAAGAAGCTTTTTATGTGAAGTCCAGTGAAAAAGAAAAAGAGATATCAAACATCCAAAGTAGAAAAGCTCCTTTTATTTCACTGGTAAGTCACATTTTCCTTTAAAAAAATTGTTGCATTAATTTATACACACAAGAGAAGACCTTTCTAGTGGCACCAAATTTAAAGCTCCAAAATAAATGGGAGGCCACCCATTTGACCCTCCTAATAAGTTATTAGGATTGGCATATCAAATTCGAAAAAACCAATTATATGAACAATTCATTTTTCAAGATTTAAAAGGGTGTAGGTGTATTTTGGCTCTAATAGCTCCTTGGCACAACGAATTTGGAGGTTGGGAGGAAAATTTTTTGGACATTGGATTTGAAAAATTGAAGAACTATCCACCTAAAATTTTACCAAAGATAAGTAAAATTAATTAAAAAATTTTTATTTCAGTTTTTTTATTTTTTAAATATTCCAACTCAAATCTTTTTTTCCCTTGCCTTCCCTCATACCTAACAACCCTTTAGAGACAAATTTCTTATCACTTATTTAATTTCTATAAAGTAAGATCACTAAAACAATAGCTAAATCAAAACACCCCCCCCCCACCAAAGAATAAAGTAAAGGTCAATTCTAGTGTTAGTATGCGGTATCAATCTATATTATTTTTTTTATAATAAACTACAAGATTAATAATAAAAACAAAAAACATTTGTTTTACTATATAAATATTTTGCAAATAATTTTTTCCAATTTTTATTTGGCAATTTTGTGAAATATCTTAAGAAATTGATCATCCCATTAATTTTATATGGCTCGGAATATTTCATGCAAGTATACCACAATAATTTCCAATGAAAACTCTCACTGACCCACCTGACCATTCACATCAGTGTACCCTTTTCAGTGCCTATTTTCCGTAGATCATGACATATAAAAGTTTTACTGATTTAGTATATAAATTTCGTTTTTCTGCAAAATCATTATCGTGGCTATAAAAATATTTCAATTAAAGATAATAGGAGTATTTAGATATTACGTATTTACTCTATAAATTGTTATGCTATTATTTTTAATTAAGATATTCTTATTGTAAGTTAAGATACTCATATTATTAAAATCCAATAGTATTTTCATAATTTTATAAAAAAAATACAAAATGACTAATATGAAATTTTCACATTTCGTAGCTCTAATATAAAATTTACTTATTTCTCTTATCCTTTTTTTAAAATTCTCCCGTACAACAATGAACAATTTGTTATTCTTTAAATTTTATGGAATACATAAAAGGCGGACTCAGTCAGCTCAATTTCATTTTCATGCAACAGATACAGAAGTTCCTAACAATAAATAGACAGTTCACACGTACATTTAAGATAACTTTTTCGATGACTGGTTACATTCTGTGAGGTAGTAATGCTTGCTAGAATGGCAATTGGGAGAACATTTGTGTTCTACTAAGATGCAATGGAGGGAAAAAAAAAAGAAAAAAAGAAAAAGAACACACATATAAATATCTTTTAAATTTTAAAATTAGTCATGCTGTCTATAAGAGTAATGAAATCAATTAAATTTGTATAGTAATTAATAACTTAATTTTATTGAAAATCACTTAGTTAAGATTTTGAAACTCAAAAGATATTTATATGTCATTCTAAAAATTAAGGTTAAGATATGCACTTTTTTTTTTTAAAAAAATAAGAGGGATAAACACTAACTGTCTGGGGTTATAAGTGGGATGGAACTCACGGCTTTCCATATTAGTAGCTATAAGGTTATTAGTAGCTACACACATTTAATAACAATGGGATTGCATTCAAAAGAAAATATATACTCCCTCCAGTCTTAAATATAAGATCCAATTGAATTTTTTTTGAGAGATTAAGGATATTAGTTAAATTAATTAAGGGAAATTATAGTTAACAAAAATTACAAATCTAAAAATAAATGTGATATCTAATTATAGTTATGAAAGTATTGAGATGGGTAATTTAAAAAAAAACAGTTAAATATAAGAGATAAAGTAGATAGGGGTCTTATATTTAAAATTAAATTAAAATTTTAACTAAATTTTATAATTAAGACAAGAAGAAGTATTTTATTATTTTTATTTCAATATATGACATTGTTGTTTTTTTTATATTTTTGAGTTGATCATACTGAATCTAAACAAGGCCCATATAATGTAAAACTGCCCAATCCTAGTGTGTCTGAGTTCCCTCTAGTTTGGCACTAAATAGATGGGCTGGGCTGATCGAGGTATAAAGGAAACATGTCCCAGCTTCCTCCTCCACCATCACTTTTGGGCCGTTGAGAACTACTCATCAAAATTGGTTAAAAGAGGTCAAAATAACAAATCTTTTTTATCCTTACTGGCATTTAGATGAAGAGAGATAAACTAGTTCATCAAGGGAGCTTGGTATGCCCGTTATCTCTAATTAAGAAAATTGGTCATGCAATTGGCTCTGTTTCTTTGGCTTTTTCTTATGATAACGAAAGGCCAGGACCTCAAGATTTTAATTCTCTTCCATCAATAGGGTGTATTGTTTTTATGGATAAATTCATAGAGAAGGGCCAAAACTTTGTAAAATATGCAATAAATATTAAGGATAGTTGTTGATGGCCATCAAATGGAAGAAGCCAACCACGTCAAATTATTTTGGCCTTAGGTGTTTCAAAGCTGCCTTTTCTTGAATTCTCAATTCTCCTTTCTTTTTTAACATTTTGAAGCAACGACTCTAAGTTGTGTGCCTTAAGAAACTTTTCCTCCCTCCAAATGGAATAGTTATCCCCCTTCATCAAAACGCATATACATGGACTTAAATTTCCTTTTTAATTGCTTTATTTTTAACATGTTTAGTTACTATAGTTTTTAAATATGCATTTCAAGAACTTTCTTGACTCCTGCTTCAATATCCATGCTGACATGTGAGATTTAGGGTCCTTTTTGTAGTGATTATCTTTATATATTTGATTGGCATTTGACTTTAAAAAAACCAAAAAAAAAAAAACTAATAAGGGATTGTTTGGTTTCCTTAAAAAATGACTTTTGTGTTAATAGATTTAGGGTTTGCTTGGATTAATGATAGAAGCTATTTTTTCAATGTGATTTATTGTAACATCCATAAATTTTGGGTTTAGAATTAGTTTGAGTTTAGTTTAATTTAGTTAAGAGTTATAATAATTAATTAAATACCCTACTTTCTCATGTGAAGGTCACTAAGCTGCCACATGTACACCAATAGGCATAGATGTGAGACCCGACCAACCTGGACAATCTGAACGGTCACTCAAGTAGGTTGGTTTCATGCATTTGGCTGTTCTCCTTTGAAACCTGCTTGACACCGTCCTTACGCCGTCATTGGGCAGGAACCCATTCCAGGTTTTAAAAAACCAACCTGCCGAATGTCTTTAAGTATTTTTTTTTTAAAAAAAGTATATGGCACTTTGGTAGATAGTTAAAAAAATCACCCAACTTTAATCCTTTGACTTGAAGCACCATAAATCCAAATCTCTTGCCTTCTTCTCCTCGTGCTCTACTGTTGCAACTGTTCCCCCATGGTGTCGTTGTTTGCTGTCTAAGTGGTTGTTGTTTGCCGTTTGTGTGGTTATCCTCCAGTGATTGTAGTGGCGTTATGTTGTTAGAAAACAAGCAAGGTCTTCGGCATCCACTTTAGAGGTTCATGTTTAGGAATAACATCATCCTCCTTGTATGCTGTCGTTTTTCGCCATTGTCACTGCCATCTTCTGTCGTGCGTTGCTCATGTGTGTAGCACTATGAACTTTGTTAGATTTATGCCTTTGTCATGTGTGATTTCTCCCACATGGCCAAACTTCAAATTTCCTCTTTCAAGCCTTCTAACTTCTGTGCTTCACCGATGATAATACGTAAGTAGGTATCCTCGGATGCTACAACCTTTCAATCAATTTGATTTTATTATGTTTAATTTCAATTGGGTGCTGTAAATCCATTGGCATGCATCTAATTATGCCTCTGTCCTACTTGATCTCTCCCATATGATTTATTTTGTGGACTTAATGTCGAACATCCTATTAATGCTATTTTGTTGACTTCATAATTATTTTGTAACCTTTTTGACTTCTTATGGATGATATTTTTGTGACATTGTCAATTTCTAATGAAGTTAGACTGATTGTAGTAAATATATATTATATTTTTAAATTTAATTATTGCATCACCGGCTCGACTGAATGGTTCAACCTTTCCAACTATAACCTACTGACCATTTCGACCAAACATCCTATCTGGGTTTTAAAACATTGCCAACATGTTTATCTCTTCCTCCTTTTCCTATTTATCTCTTTGTGTTTTGTTCCTCCATTACTGTAGTTATTACCCTTTCACATTTTCTTCATTTTATTGTTTTCTTCTTCCAATCTTTCAAGACTTATTGTCTTGTCAACACCTTTCAACCCTTCTATTGTGCGTGGGCGAGCACCACCATTTCTCTATTTTTTGTTTTATTAAAACAACCCGTTCTCCCTTGTGCACAGATGTGTGTGTGTATTTTTAGCCTACTGCTCCATGACTCTGTAATATCCTAAATTTTGGGAAAGTCTTTGAGATATGATAAAATCATTATTTTATGATTTTATGTTAATTTTGAGAAAAAATTCAAGGAATGACATGAAAATTCCCAAATAAAGTTTATGAGGCCTAGAGGATGAAAGAAGGTGGAAAATAAATTAAGATGAATTTTTCAACCCTCATAGGAATTTCTAGCTAATTAAAAAGGAAGAACTAGTTAGAAAATTAAATGCGGAAAATATCCAAAGGCCTCTAAAAAGTGATTTAAATGAAGAAAATATTAGCCCAAGAATTATAATGAATTATGAAATTATTCACAGTTCAAATGAATATGGAGATTAATTTTTAGGATTTTCTATCCAGAATTTTATCGGTAAGAGCCCAAATTTGGGAAAATTTTAGAAAAAAATAGTAAACATTAGAAATAATGATTAAGAAAAATTGGTGAGTACTTATGAATTATTTAGAGACTAATGACAGTTAGTTTAAAATTTTTAGAAACAGTAGATATACCGGCTTTACTGAAAATTTATCTAACAGGTCACAATTTTATTCCATTTATATTATTCCTCTTTTCTTTCCACGATGACAGCTGGAAAATAAGTCATTCCATTCCATTTCCCTTTTGTTCCACAATAGTAGAAAGAGGAGAGAGGTGCTACGATCGCCATCATTATCCATTAGCTCTTCACTTCTTTTCTATTCACGTGTCCACGGAAATAATAGAGAGAAGCAGCTCTTCCTTTAATTATTATTCATTCATTTCGGTTTATATATATATCCTCCCATCCATTTCATTTTGCCGCCACGTATGATAGAGAAGGGATCACAACTGGATATCACAAGTAGTTCGGACTTCATCGATATCCAACCACTCCATTCCATTCCATTCAACCCTTCATTCTTTTCTTTCCACGGATGAGAGAGGAGAGTAATCGCGAGACAAAAAGAGAGCTACACTTCCCTGCAAACCAGAAAAGAGAAGTCGAGAGAGAGTGCTTGTTGCAGTGAGAGATTGCATGTGGTTCAGCTTACCATTTTCTACGGAAGAAAAACCCATTTCCGCCATCTTTGTTGCACCATTCTATTTTCCTTTGAATTGAAGAATTGAGAGAGCTCCTTTTCACTGAGACAGAACTGTGTGAGAGAGAGAGATCAGAGAAACACAAACACTCTCATCTCTCAACTCATTCCATTCGGCCAGAAGTTGAGCACGTAGAACCAGCAAGCTGAGAGGGAATCAGTGACAGAACCAGAGAAAAGCTTCAGTCCAGTAGCACCAGAATCACAGAACAGAGTGCAACAACTACACATCGAAGAAAGGGAACCCAGTCATGCGGTGAGCTTCCCAACTTCCATTTGTAGTTTTTGTTTTGCTTTTCAAATGCATGCAGTGTTTGGGAAAGCTAGAACCGTATGCATGTGTTGTTCAGTTCTGTTCATGGAGTGACCGAACAAAGTATTTAGTGAGGCTTGGGTGTTGGGTTTGATTGCATGTATCTTCTTTCAGTTCTAAGATGATTTTCGAATCAGGAGCTACGAATATATATGTGTATGCTTGGTTCTGTGATAATTTCAGAAACAGAAAAGCCATGAGGATGGGTTTCGGTTGAATCAATGGGCTTTGGTGTAACAGAAACAGAGCATGCATTTTTCTTTCGGTTTTGTTAGCTTGCTAAACCAGAGATAAAGTGTATGTGTGTGTGTGAATATATGCGTTGAATTGGGTAATTGTTTCTAGGAAAACAGAGATAATGGGTCTAGTCCGAAAATGTAGTCTGAACATTATGAAATTGAAAATGGAGAATGAGCTCCTAGGTTCTGTGTTAATCTTCGAATCATAAGTAATGGTTAAATGTGTATGTGTATGTGCTCGGTTCTGAATATGTATATATATAGGTATTGTTGGAATATGCCTAGGCCACCCTTAGTGGATTAGGGACTATTATATAAATATGCAAAAAGTATAGGTGTATAAAAAGAATTTTAATGTTTTATTTAAAATTCAAAATTAAAATCTGTAACTTCCCATACGCAATATATTTGGGAAGATACCAAATGGAAGACGATAGTTCTAATCTTTACACGATACAAAAATTTTCTCTTGGCATCTCTTCCTTCCCCTCTTTGGTGCATCTCTCGTATACGTGATCATAATCCATAACGGTACTTCGATCTCGCGTGGGTACTCAGCAAATCAACCGGATTCCGGGTACGCTTGAAAATCCTTCAGTGGCATCAGAGCTAAGTTTTCCGCTGTGCATATGGTACATTACTGTATTTTCGATATATCTCTTCTATAATGAAAAATTTATGTTTCATGATTAAAAAATACGGTCTGTCTCTAACACATGATAATATGATAATGCATCACGAATATGCATATAATCTGATCTTCTTTCTGCCGCGATGATATTTTAATTTTTGCCCAGTAATTTAGTCTGATGAGAAATTATGCATTGTGAGTATGCATATAAAATCCTCCTAGTTTGCAATTGTTATTGATGGAAATCCATGATATTGTCATCTAGTTTTTGCTTTGGTTTTCTGTTTTTTTCGTCCAATAGATTTCTTAGGCATTAAAATAGAACCCATGCCTTAGATCATTTGAAAACAATGAGAAAATGAATAAATCAAACCCAAATATCATGATTACAGTTTTCTAGAAAGTTGTTGTACATGAAGCGCGAAAATGGAAATGATTGTGCTTCTTTTCGAAATTGGGTTGCTTTAAAACAGAGTTTTTAGGCCTTAAAATTAGTACCATTGTGTAGATCTCAAAAAAATGAAGAAAACGAGACCAAGAATGCATAAAATGGACACCGAACAAAGGAGAAACAGAGAAGAGAAGTTTGCGTGTCAACGGACCCGACCCGCGATCAACCGGGTCGGGTGTGTGACTCGGCTAGAGGTTGAAGACAACCTCCAGCCTCTAAATGATGCCGATTCGACGACCCAAACAACCCCAACCCGACCCGAACCACCTCAAACAAAAAAAAGGAAGAAGCGGATCGGGCCTAACTCGATCCGAACCAAAAAAATAATTGTTGGGCCAATTTTTTATTGGGCTGCCAGAAATTTTTTATTTTTTTGGAATTAATTTTTCTTTGGGTCTTAGAAGGGCATTTTAACTCTAATTGAGACATGGTTTGTTTCTAAAAATCCCTAAATTCAATATTTTTCTTGTGATATACTTTTTGTATATTTTAGAGCAATATAAGATATTTTTTTGAAGTTTTTTAGTGCTATCTTTCTTGATTTTCATGAGTTTAAAAATTCTAAAATATTTGCATTAATTCATAATTATTTTATT
>JBAGKO010000002.1:12130173-12147574 GCA_037177275.1 Acacia concinna | reverse complement strand
GAGATAAATTTATGACATTTTTACCCCTAAATCAGCAAAATGCAAAGTCTAAACAATTGATCCATATAGAACAAATATCATGCATATTGAGGGTAAATGTATGCAATTTAGATATAAAACACCCATGAAAACCATATAAATATTGTGTCAGATCAGTTATCCTCCCTCATTATTCCCCTACTTATGATGATGGAGTTGGTAGCACCAATAGGACACCCCCTCTGTCGCAACAAGATTCCAATTTACCTAAATAGGTGAAGCAAGCTAAAAGACCTAAATTCACACCTATTGAATTTGAAAAAGAGGAAGTCAATAGACCCAAGACTAGCCTCTTGGTAAAATCACTTCTGGAAAATGACGTCAAATTATGCAAAGGGGTTAAAAATATCTTTGGTATTGTAGGAAGATCTGGTGAACAAGTCACAAAAGAAAGTGATGCAAATTTCTTTGCAAAAGCCAGGTGGAATATCATGAGCAACTGTCTAAGAGGGGTCATCATCTGAACATACACTACTACTAAATTGTATATATTTGACAGTTGTTTTTGCGCATATATGGCAGTTTCTAACCATCATATATTTTAACGCCATATATATGGTCGTTAAAAAACTGTCATATATATTTCCCTAAATATGACGATTTTTTAGTGAGAAATGTCATGTATATGCTACTTATAAATTATGGTTGTTTAATAACAACCACTATATATATCAATATATGACAATTTTTATTGAACAACGGCCAATCATTTCCTTTTCTGTTTTACAAGACCAACCATCGTCATTTTATCTTACAGTCCATTTATATTGAGCCCCTCAAAGAATCTTATGCCATCTACGGATCAATGTCTAGCTGTTTATGATTTTATTAGATTAAACCATAATCTGAGACAGTATACATGGATCCTAAAAGAACAGAAGATTCATCCAAGAAGCTCAATAAATAGATTACAAAACAAAAATGATGATGATCGATCTTGCAAATTAGAACAAGCACAACAACCAAGAAAAATAGGGAATGGAATAACGAAATAAAGTCTCACTTATGTGATTCACCACATACACAACCCACTGCACAATGACCCATGCAATATATAGAGCTGATGAGCGTCATACCTAAATCTGTAGAGTGTGCAGATCGATTAGATTCATAAAATATTTCAACACTAAACAATAATAACTACACTTAAGGGTAGAAAGTTCTCACATTTATGCGAATTATCACAAAAATAGCAAAGTTCTAAAAAAATAACAGTAGTTCAATACAACATGTGCAACGACAGAATAACAAAGTTGTCTGCCATCTACTACAGATCAAATCTACCAATTAGCATGTTCATAGTAAGGTAGACATAGTAGATGTACATCAATAGACATACATCGGAAGTAGCCGGTGCGTTGGCTATGGTGGATAAGAGTGTGCGACGAATAAAATTTGCTAAGTATGGAAGAGTAGTGAAAATAGGGTTTTAAAGGCATTTCTATGGTGGTTATTTCAAAACAACAATCAAATACTATATGTATGATGGGTTTTCAACACATGAGTGCCATCTTCTTGAACAAAAATATGTTTTGAGGAATGATTTTTGATATATTTTTCCAAAACATCTTTGGCAAATTTACAATCTACCTGAACCAGAAATTCTTTGTTTGGAAAATCACTTTCAAAATTTTTTAATGCACAAAACAATTGCTAAAATCTCTTTTTTAATCATGGAATAGTTCTGTTGAGCCCTATTCCAATGTTTTGATGTAAATGCAATACAATACTCTTTACCATCAACCTTTTGTTTGAGAATTTCTCCATAACCTATGTCTAAGGCATCAGTCTCAAATATTTTGAATGCTTGTGGATTTGGCAGATACAAGCATGGAAGATGTTTGATATAAGACTTGATTTTTTCTGATCACGGAAGTGTGATCATCAGTCCATGCCGGAGGATTTTTCTTAAGTCTCTCATGGAGAGGCTTAATGATATTGTTTAGGTTGGGGATGAAATCACCTACGTAATTCAAACAACCTAAGAATGTTTGGAGCTAATTTTTATCCAAAATTTAGTCTGGAAATTTGTCAGCAAATTGGATTTCCCTATCAATGGGAATAATTGTTCCTTAATAAATATTGTGACTAAGGAACCTTATTTTAGTCTAGAACAGACTAATATTTGGTTTTGAGACTGCCAAACCATTTTTTCTGACAACTTTGATGAAGATTTGCAAATGTCTAAAATGATGATCTATAGAATTTGAATACACCAAAACATCATCAATATAAATGATAATGAAATGAGTGTAAGGATTGAACATTTCACTCATTACCTGCTGGAATTCAGAAGGTGCAATTTTTTAGACCAAAAGGCATTACATTCCATTCGTATTGTCCAAAATGAACTATGAATGCCATTTTGTAACGATCCTTTTTGACAATTTGGATTTTCCAAAAACCTGACTTCATGTCAAACTTCGAAAATATTTTTTTGCTGATGGAGGGGATTGAGAAGATCATTCTTGTTTGGGATGGGATATCTAATCCATCTCAAAGCCTAATTCAAAGGCTTGTAATTGATAACAAGTCTCAAAGTGCCTCTTTCAAGTTCTTCATTCTTATTGACATAGAAGGTAGTGCAAGACCAAAGACTTTGGCTTTTCCAGATTAATCCCTTTGAAAGAAGATCTTTGATCTCTTTTTGACAATGTTCTAGGAGTTCTTGGTTCATTTGTATTGGACGAGCTTTGGTTGGAATAGCTATTTCATTGAAATCTTTCTCATAAGGAAGATCAACTATATGTTTTTTCCTTTCCCATAAAGCATTTGGTAAATCAGAACATATATTGTCCTAAATTTCTACCAAAAGATTTTGGATTTTTTCTCTTAAAAGTGGTTTCTCCAACTGGGTTTCGATTCCTTTGTTAAGAAGTTCATTTGGTTCTCCTTGTACCTAATATTGTTGATGAATTTGGTAGTCGGAAGGTGTATGAACTGGAAGAATATTTTCTTTCCCATAAACTCAATTGTGATGCCTACATGTTCAGTTAGATAAGGCTTTAACTGGTTTATGAATAGAGATCTAATATCATGTCATTAGATAAAACTTTGACCATGATAAGAGGAGTGTTTACTTTGAGTCCATCATTCTCAATTACAGCATTTGGGAGCTTGTAAGTGATACTTAATGGTGTTTGATTTAGTCCTCTAAGACCAGTGGTCATCTTTTCAAAATATTTGGTCGGAATAAGACCTTCTCTGATGCAATTTAAAGCTGCACCAGTATCCCATAGAGCAATAGTTTCCAAAACAAACTCATTTTGAATAACAAGTCTTATTGGTACATGATGCTCCTAAACCTCAATTTGTTGAGTTGAAATCCTTGATATAAGATTCATGAAAGAATCAGAGACATCTTGATCATCATCCTCGATGTCTTTGTTTGATTCCTTTTCATCTTTATTACCAGGGATTTGAACTTTATTCATTTTGACTTGACTGATGAAAAGAGAATGAAAATCTTGAGTATTTCTTAAATCTTTTATCTCTTCTTTCAGGCCATGTATTTCTTTTTGAAGGTCTATAATCCTGACCGGTTTTGACACCTTTTGAAATCGTTTTGTGATTTCTGAAAAGTCATATTTATTATTGGATTGCTTCTAAAAAGAAGGTTTTGAGGAAGAGGCCGAAGCTTGGCGAAGCTTATTGAAACACTTCACCTTATCCTCATCATTTGGAAGAGAATTTATTATTTCAAAGAATAAATATTCTTCCTAAGTCAAAACATTTATTTGAAAATTTTGCTCTTCTTTTTGGGAAACTGATTCATCCGAAGAGGATGAAATATCATCATCATGTTGAAGTTGATTGATTTCTTCATCAAATGATGAGCTTTCATATTCTTCTTCTGAAGATGTGCTTTCAAGAAGAAGGTTATCCAATTGTTGAAGAACTGGTTCTTCAAGTTGTAAGGCTCTAATTTTCTGTTTGAGCTTACAATACTTTGCGTAATGGCCTTCTTTATTGCAACGACAGCAAGCCGTTTTGCCTTTGGGAAGATCAAATGGAAGTTTTGATCTAAAATCTTTTTGGAGTTTTATAGGATGATTAGTCCTAGGCTTTCTATAGGATTTTTGGACGTATTTTTTCATCTTGCACTTGTATTCTTTTTTATCAGAATACTTGTGCCTTTTGTGTTTGGTTTTCTTGCATGTAGGAAGCCCAAATTGCTCGCAGATTGACCCCAAGTCTTTCTTTTCTTTGCTTAGTTGATATTTGATTTTATCTTCCTGGCAAACTTTGAGAGCAGTTTTGGTGACTATAGCAATTAAATTACTATACGTAAGATTCTCAAAGTGAATATTACCATCACTGAAATATTCTTTGATCTTATCGTGGATCCTATTTCCTATGGCTTCAGGAAGACCTGCGAGAAATTTTTCTTTCTAAATTGGATGATTTCCATCTTCTCTGGTGAGAACTCTAGTCAAGAAGGTATCTTTGTAATACCTAAATTCTGAAACTGTTTTACACTTCAGATTTGACAAGAGATCTGCAGATTTATCTGCCTAAATAGAAAGATCTCCCACAAAGTTCTTAATGATGTTATATATTAATGTATTAACATCGTCAGGCACTGGTTTACCATTGCTAGTTACAGGAGTTCCATCATGCATAATCTTGACATATGAAAATATTTGATCTTTTTGGTCATCGGTAGGATAGTAATCCCACTAACCTTGAATTGACTAGTAAAGCCTGAGACTAACATATTAACAACTTCTTTTTCAGGAGTTACATTTTTTATGTAGTAGGCGTTACTAACCATTACCATATGCTGGAGGATTTCCAAAATATCTTTTTTAGATTTACCGTCTATGTTCTATACTTAGAGGTTATTGCATTGAATTGTTTGAAAATGACATCTCTTTCTTCAAGAAGCATGTCCGGAGGAGTTGCCCTTGGATAATACAACTTAGTCGGTTTTCAACTCATGTTGTTTATCGGGACCTTTGGAGGAAGCTTAGGAAAAGGACAGTATTTACTGCTACTAGCAATATTATTCTTTTAAAAAGCAGCTATTGTTTGGACAGATGAGGAGGCCTGTTCAGGAGTGTTGGGTACATCCCTTATCCTTTAAAGTCTCCTCAATTCTTCATCAATCTTCTATGTAAGATTTTTCTCATGAATACTCTTTATAACAGGAGGAGGAATATTATATGGTTCGAATATTGGTGCTTTGGATTTTGTTTTAGAACTAAATGATTAGGAATCACTAGGTTTCAAAACTGATGTTTTCTTTAGAATTTGTTCTCCTAAGGTTTAAAGATTGGAGTTTATATAATTGTTTTGTTCCATCAGACTCAAGATATCTGAAGAATCAAAACTTTTGGAAGTATCTTTGGTTTTGAAAGGAGAAGCCACAATGGGTTCCTTAAAACCAGAGACATGATATGATTATTTTGGAGGAAGATTAGATTCAATCTTGGCTTCATTCTTAGTTTGCTATGAGGTATTAACCTCTGTGGTAGTGGATTTGAAAGGATAGTCTTGTATTTGTTGTTCTTTAATATAGGCTCCAAACCAGTCAAAGAATGGAATATGGAGCTTGAAACGCTCCTGCATACTATATAACCTGTTTTGGATGGGTTCTCTAGAAGCCTTATTGAATCTTTTGAGAAACCATTAATGTTTCTCTTAGTTGGATTTGGAATAGAAATCCTTATGTAGTAATTCTTTATCCAATTGGAATTGTTGTTCAATCACGTTAACATCTCCTACCATTTCAAAATATGTTAGAGACTGTGGTGTTCGAATAGGCTCTTTAGAATTTTCATATTCATCCTCCACTTCATAAGTGGGTTTTATAATATTAGATGATTCATCTAATCCTTGTAAATTCACTGTAGGAGGGGGATGAGGAACTTTAGAGGACTCTGGTACCGAAGGTATTGAAGGAGGTATCGGAGGTTGGGAAGAGCTACAATAATGCCTCGAGAATTGTTGTAAGGCAGTCCTAAAACTTAGTTCTTCAGGAATTGATCTTCAAGATGATCTGGAAAGGCTGAAAGACTTTCTGCTATCTAAAGATCTATCAAAAGCAATTCTTACAACTCCAAGTTGATTTTGCACTAGGTGTAGGATTTGGAGCCGAAGGAGCAGCTTTTTCAATAAGCCATTCCTCTAGAAAAGTGATTTGATTCCAATGAATTATCTTTCTTACAACAACATTTTCCTATGTGGCACTTGTCATGAGGAGACAAGTCTCTTTTTGCTTTGGGGTGAGTTTCGTTGTAGTTGCACAAGAACTCATGACTTTATATTTTATCCTGTACATCAAAGCGACAGGAGATACACTTGGTACCATGTCAAGACCATATATCTTAACATTCAGGTGTATACATTCTATTGTTGGTCTATCATGAAGATAGATCGTCATATATGGATATCAGTTGAAGTATATGGGTCCATTATGTAAACATGCTTTAACCATTCCAAGAATGGATTCATAATATAGTTTATGCCTTGCATCCCTGATAACCATCAAGGCAGCATCATTATGTCCTTCGTGTATCAAAGGTTTTAATGCCAATTAGACACATCCTATATGAATATAATTGTACTTCTGTCTATGGAGTTGGAGAGACTTTTTTGACAGAAGTAGAATATCTGTTATTCTTAGGCCGAAAGGTATAACCTCTTCAACAGATCGGATGATATAATCATGTGGTTGGAAGAATTTCTTAGGAACTATTGAATATAATTCTTTTTTATCGATGTCTAATATTTTTCAGTCACCAATGTTTTGGGTGACATTTTCAAAGTGAAAATTCTCTTCGAAGGTGGTATTTGAAGAGGAAGATCCTCTATTGGATGAGGAAATTCCTTGGTTTAGATCTTAGGAGGAGGAGGAAGAGGAAAGAGAAGAGCAAGAGGAGCGACAAGAGAGGGAATGAAAAAGTGAATGCATAATTTAATTTTCTCCCTTTCTGGATACCATCGTTGCTGGTTCCATAGAAATGTGTATATATATATTGGGCCAAAAAATGAAGATATGTAACATTTCAAATCATTTTATTAATATTATTATTGAATTCTAAATTTTGATTTTTTGACATTCCAAAAAATTTGAAAAGTTATTCAACTTCAAGAAATGACATGAAAATCTAAGGGCCAATCCTGAACTCTCATGTTCAAGGGTTAAGTTTCAATAATTAAATGATTTTATAGGGGTTCTTTGGTCTCTGCCTTTTTAGACCTTAACCTTTTAAAGGACAACCCTTTAGGTCAGCCCTTACTCACTTGTAGACAGTTGCCCTCTTTGTTTGGTTCAAACTAGGGGTGTGCAAAAAATCTTGATCCCAGTACTCTTGGCCCGATCCCGGCCAGGACAGGATCGGGATCAATTCTCTTGATCCCAGCCGACACCGGGATCAACCTGGGTTATCCTGGTCTCGGTCTCAGATTTTTATTTTTTTTAAATTTTTTAAATTAAATTATCATTTTATTTATGTATTCTGACCTCTATTAATTAAGTTATTTTTTCAAAATATGAGTATAATATCTTTAATTTAAATTAAATCGTATATATAAAAAAATAATGAAGATAAAAGTTAATAACAATAAATATTATTTCTAAAATTTAGATTAATTTATATAATTATTACAGTTTTATTAGTTGTTAAATAATGTTTTTAATAATAAAATATAATTTTTTAAAAAATATATATAAAAATCCCAAAATTTTCCTGATCTCGGGGTCCTAAAATTTGTGGTCTCAAATTTACACACCCCCTGATTCAAACTCCAAAGTTCAAACTCCGAAGAAAGAAATATTTTGGTTAAAAAATTTAAATAAACAGAGAATTGCTTGTGCGAAGATCCTCTTTTGCAGCTGTGGATGAATCTCACCATGAGCCGCAAGCGAGAGAAACCCTACTTTTCCCGCCACGCTCCGTACTCTCAGTCTGTGCACAAGAGGCGTCGACCTCTTCCCGTTCCTGCTCCAGAACCCACCGCCGACGATGGCGCCGACAAGAACGCAACAAGGCAGCCGCCGCCTTGTGCGGTGGTGGTTATGGGTCTCCCTTTAGACTGCTCTGTTCTCGATGTCAAATCTCGATTCGAGATCTACGGTGCCATCTCCCGCATCCGCATCGACCGCGACGGAGTTGGCTACATTACCTATCGGACCAAGGAACATGCCGATGCCGCCATAGCTGCTGCACTTGATCCATCTTTCGGCATCACCATCAGTTCGAAAAGGGTACTTCGTGCACTACCAAATTTTCAAACAAATTGCTGAACTTTCTGACAAATTTCAACACTCGAATACAATAATGATTAGGCTTTCAGTGTTTTTTCACATCTAATTGAAGTAAGGGGGTTTTAAATGGGTAATTGTTTTTTGGAAACTAATAGTTTATCTAACAGGTTCAGGTATTGTGGGCGACTGATCCTCTGGCCATGTGGAGGGAAGGAGTGGGTAACAGTAACAAGGAGAAAGCGTCAAGGTCAAAACTTGTACGGGCTGAGGTGCCTTTAAGCAGACATGGAAGAGGTAATAAACTCGCCTCAGCCATAGTGAATCCCAAAAACAGTGCGCCTAGCTCAAGTCGAGACGTGCCTTCCCGTGCCAGAGAAATCGTCGCCTATGATGACATTCTGTAGCAAAAAAGGTTTCATCCTAATCTGTAACGATTATTTATGTATTAGTTTTAGAAATTATATACGCGTATATTAATTTATTCTCAGTAGGAATAAGTAATAACTCGTGAGAGCTACAAGAGTAATATAGATTTTTTTCTGGTTTGTCTGAAAGGTCTCAAATTCTCTGTCCGTGGTAGTTGAGAGTTGTTATATAAATCTGGTATTGCCATTTGATGTTTTCCTCATGTAATGTATTACGAGATTATTGCTGGGGGTAAATTTCAGTCCTGTGATAAGTTAACAGGAATGATTTCTGGCACAAGTTAATCTGTTTCTTCTGCCTCAGTTCATTCTTTAGGTTGGTTTGAGTGTTGACTTTAACGTTGATACTGGGAACTGGGAACACCTTGCATGGCTGGTCAGCCTATGAATGAACAAAAAGTTAACACCTGTGAGTGTGCCCACGGCAAGCCACCACGCATAGTGAGTTTGCTGGGAAAGGGTGTCTCCGCAGATTATTCTCTCCACTCCACTTGTTCTCCACTTAATTCACAACCATTGGATTATACTTTAATGGTTGAGATTTAATGTTGGGTAAAATCTACAATTATAAATTTATTACCTAACATTAAATCTCAACCATTAAAGCATAATCCAATAGTTGTGAATTAAGTGAAGAGGAAGTTGAGAGAATAGTTAATAGAAACACCCATATCTCTCTCCCGAGTTTGCTACAGTTTTGTTGCTGTGATTCTCTTGGAGTGTTAAGATCATTTCCCAACTACAGCTTCCATTGGGTTGTTGCAGCAATTATTATTTGAGGGCCAATTTTGAGATGGCATTTGTTGAAACATTTGAGCTCATTCCACATTTCACTACTGTAGTATGCGTCTTTAGATACAGGTTGGACGAAGATCTAAACTTACTATCATGCCACATTGTCATGAGTTTAAATCAGCAGATATCTTTACAAGAGTTATTCTCAATTAGGCATGCTTGAATTTGATCCAATGAGATAGCTATATATAAAAAAACGGCGAAACTAAATTTTTAGTCATTTAAGCATAACACGAGATTTTATTTTAGTTATTTAAATTTAGGAAAAATTAACCTAGCAGTCCTTATAGTTTTATTCAATTTCGAATTAGGTCCTTGTATTGTTTACTCTTTATTCCATCCTTGTTGTTTGCAGTTTGCACAGTTGTGAGGGTCAGTCCTTTTATATTCTGTTAATTTAAGTTGAGAAAGGGTGATGTGGCGCTGGGTAATATGTGAGTAAGCACACATTAATTGCCACATAGATTTTGCATTAGCAAAGAATTCGTAGAATTCTTCTGCGACGTCTTCTTCTTCAGCCCTTTCGTCATTTTGGGGGTGACGGAATGAATGATGAATCAATTCTTAAAACTGCGATGGGTTTGAACATTTTGACTGGCCATTATACAACATAATGCTGGGTAGAGTTCAATGAAATCTGGGAACCATTCCATATTAGAAAGCCCCCATCATCATCATCTTCTTGTTGAGGTGATTGACAACAATACCGATTTCCAGACATTCAAGAACATAGCGATGAAACTTCAAAATGTAATTGAAGATATTGCTGCGAAAAACAACTATTGCTAAATCTCCATAGTCCTTGTTGATGTGCCGCCACGACATCACCTATCTAGATCTCACATCCGGTGGTCAAATCATTCTGTCACCTGTAACTGACAAAGAAGACCTGAAAAATTCCAGGGACTGTTTTGCTAATGCGAAGTCTCTATGGCAAAAATTGTGTGCTTACTCGTATGTTACTCAGCCCCACATCAACCCTTGTCAGCTTAAATTAACAGAGTATATTAATGGAAGGATTGACACCCACAACTATGCAAACAATAAGGATGGAATAAAAAAGAAAAAAAAAACTACAAGGACTTAATTTAAAATTAAGTAAAATTATAAGGACTGCTAAAATTAATTTTTCCTTAAGTTTATAAAGTGTATTTCTATTCTTTAGAACTTAACGTCATTAGTATTACATGAGTTAGTGACAATGCCATGTTGTTGGACTGACAACACAATACCCAAGACAATAGAACAAGAAAATTTCATTGGTTGATTGAACGAAGAATTGGAAGAAGGAATGGGATGAAAATGAGAAAAGGATTGAGAAAGAGATTAAGAAATTGATTAAAGTAATTTCTTTTACTTAGATTTTTATTTATAAAAGAAAATAATAAAACTAAGTAATTGCTGTAATAAGATTAAAATTAAATAAGGTGTTGTATTGATAGTCCATTTTGCTTTATCAGAATTGCACTATTATCACTTAACTTTGTTTGGTTAGTATTTTTCACTAGTAATATAAACGGTCTAAAGTTTTAAAGACAAAATCATTTATATAAATTTTAAGGACAAAAGTGAAAAAAAAGTTAAAAACCTTCCTAGAATTAAATGTGGGCTCCATCCTTTGGACTACATTTCCAACGTTGAAGAGACTGTAGCTCGCATGAGATTGTCAACTACTCTGTCAATATATTGATGAAAGTGACCACCAGGCATTTCCTCGTCACTACTATTGCTTTGCATACTGACATTATCTTCACTACTAGGACCCTTACTACTAGCCCCATAATTACCATTAATTTAAATATTTTGTGTATGAAAATATCACTTGTTATTGAATTTATTGAAAGATTTAATATAAAATTAAATTTAGTGATGACTTTTTTTTTTAAATTTCAAATTTCATTAAAATAACAAATGGTGTTACATATTAAGACCCTTCAGCTAGAAAAGGGCATGTCTAAAGAGAAAGTAGAACAATATGACTAAAACCTGACACTATAACTATTGAAAATGAAAAAAAAATCTAATAAATTCCCTATATCTTGAATAGTAATATTTAAGTGCTGTTTTCAATCATTCGTATTGTGAAACTATTTCTTCCTACAGCAAAATAAGGTTAAGGACTCATTTACTTCCAAGTTAAATAATGAAAATTTAATAATCCATATCAACGATGCTCTTAGTCCTGCTATTGTCAGTTGACTTATCGAAATTGCTTCCTTCCACGGCATACATTGCACTGATTGACCCTAGTAACATGAAAAATCTCAAAATTCGATAAGTGTCAAAACTTACAAAATCAATAATAACACTCCATCCAATTGCGGCAATATTTTTCAAAGGAGCAAAAGCATAGGAGCTTGAGGACAGATGAGGTTGACATTATCCTTTGATGAGAAGGCCACAATATGAAGGGAGGATGCAACTTTTTTTTTTTTTCTACATAGGGAGGATGCAACTTTGATTTCTTTGATAACTGTAGTCGAATCAACCTTTTTACCTTTATGAAGCAATTGATTTCTATTTATCCACAACACATAAATGAGCTTGATAATCCGAGTAACTTCTTCCAAGAATTCATCCTTGTTAAGCTTGACAAGAATTCTTTTAAGGCAAAATTTAAAAGCTAACAAAGTATTAAAGGGGAAAACAATTGACAATCCCCCAAACCAAACAGCTTTAGAAAAAGGACAAGTCACAAATAGATGTTCAAGAGATTCCTTCTTATTACAACCAAATAAACATTTACCTTAAACAAGCAAATGATGCTTATTAAAGATATCTATTGAAGGAACTGCATCATTCAATATCTAATGTTTCCAACACACTAATATTATTTATGGTGCATCCACTACTCTAAAACATAAATAAGGCGATGGATGCACCATAAAAATAATATTGGGGTGGTAAATGAGAGTGGGAAATAACATCATCTTTAAGGTGCTGGGTTTTTCTTTACCCAAAGTTAAAATAAAAGGAGTATTTGTATCCTATTTTAAACCATTTCAAATACCAGTCAGTAGACAAAGAAGTGTTCAGTTTAAGCATTTTCACCGCTAGATTTATGGAAAATTCTGTTCACTTCAAACAAGTTAAAAAGAAGCCATATTTTTAATTAGTTGGAGTGAAAACGAGTTCTTACTGAAGAACCCTTACCATTTCTTTTTACTTTCATTGAATGAAAGGTTTCCCATCCTGGCTTAGAGTGCACAAGGTTTTTGTTTTTTTTTTTTTAATAAATATATTTTTTAAGATTTGAATTTGTGTTTTTTTTTTTATATAGTGGTAAGGCTTCTTACCATCGACAGCTTATTTGGCGTTGGATGTAAACGAATTGACTACTGAGGAAAATGTGAAAAAGTCAAACAGAGCCGACTTGGAAGACATTTTCCTGCAGAGCGAAAAAGCAAGTAAGATCAGCGAACTTGCCAAGTTGACTTCAAGTCTTCAACCTAACATCTTGTCTCTCTAATCCTCCCTCGTTCTTTAACAGCTTTCATCTAACTTCATGCCATTTCCTTACTCTTCCTGAACGCTATTCTTTCCTTCATGCACTGTATTTTGTGGAACATACCGAGATTTGCATGCTTGTGTAGAGAGGTTAGCACCCCATTGATATAGTTTTATCTCTCCAGTAATAATGTCTGCTTCTGCTTCTTCTTCTTCCCAAGTTGCAGTGGAAAAATATGATGTATTTATTAGCTTTAGAGGTTCAGACATCAGATATGGTTTCCTTAGCCATTTGAAAAGGGAACTGCGACGGAAGCAAATAAATTTCTATGTAGATGACAGGCTCAAGAGTGGAGATGAAATATCATTCGCACTTGTTAAAGCAATAGAAGCATCAACAATTTCTTTGGTCTTATTCTCAAAAGACTATGCTTTCTCAAACTGGTGCTTGGAGGAGTTAGTCAAGATCATGGAGTGCTATGAAGTCAACAAACAAATTGTAATACCTGTTTTCTACTTTGTAGATCCATCAGATGTTAGGTATCAAAAAGGCATATATGCAGATGCGTTTGTTCGACATGAACATAAGTTCAGTCATGATATGGAGAAGTTGCGAATTTGGAGATTTCTCTTGAATAAAATTGCCAACTTATCTGGCTATCATTCGTCAAATTTCCAGTAAGATTTTTTTTGCTCAATAATTTAATTTTATTATTTGTTAGTGGTTATCTTAGTTTTCGCATACACTTTTTTTTTTATTAAAAAAATAGTTATAATGAAATGATGGTTTTCCATAATATTTCTATCATTTGCATCTAATATTTTTCTATTTAATTTCTTTCTTTTTTTTCATGCCAGAAGTGAGGCTGAATTCATTGACAAAATAATAGAAGATGTACTCAAAAAATTGCATTATGAAGAATCAATTGAGCCAAAACGCCTTGTTGGATTTGAAGAAAATTTGGCAAGTATTGAATCATTTATCAAAGTTGAGTCCCAAGTAGTTCACATTCTTGGGATTTGGGGAATGGGGGGCATAGGTAAAACAACCCTTGCTCGTGCTATATTGGAAAAATTTTTGCCCCAATTTGAAAGCTATTTCTTTGCGGAAAATGTCAGAGAAGAATCAAGAAAGATTAATGGATTAGCTTCTTTGCTTGAAAAAATTCTTTCTGCACTGGTAAATGAAGAAAATATTATGAAAGGGGGACCCAACCTGGTAGCTACAAGAAGGCTACCTAGAAAGAGAGTTCTTCTTGTGCTTGATGATGTTGACAATCACAACCAATTGCAGTATCTAATTGGAGATAATCTTCAATTGGGATTAGGTAGCAAAGTCATCATAACAAGTAGAGATAGACACGTTCTTACTCGTGGAGGAGTTCATCAAATACATAAAGTTAAAGAGTTGAACTTGCAAGAATCACTTCAACTTTTTTGTTTGCATGCTTTCAAGCAAGGTCTTCCCACAACAGGATATGAGGAGTTATCTGCACAGGCAATTGAATATGCTAAAGGCATTCCTCTAGCTTTAAAAGTTTTAGGTTCATATCTGAATTCTAGAAAAAGAAGAACATGGAAAAGTGCTCTCAGAAAATTCCAACAGTATCCCAATGCAGAAATTCAAGCTGTGTTGAAGGTGAGTTATGATGGACTAGACAAAGTAGAAAAGAGAATATTCTTAGACATTGCATTCTTCTTTAGAGGAGTCCAAAAAGATGATATTGCAAGGGTGCTTGATGCTTGTGATTTCTATACAGATTGTGGAATAGATAGTCTCCTAGATAAATCTCTCATAACTATTTCAAGAGACAACAGAATAGAGATGCATGATTTGCTATTAGAAATGGCTAAAGAAATAGTCCGTGGCGAATCACCAGAACAGCCCGGAAGACGTAGTCGAATAAATGATGCAGAGGAAATATGTGACGTACTACAAAATAGCACGGTAAAAGAGACCAATACTAACTCCTTTTCTTTCCCAATTCATTGTTTGTGAATAACTTATGTTCTTTATTTGAATTTGTTGCTTTAGGGATGTGATATGATTGAAGGCTTAATTCTACACATCCATCAAATCAAAGAGCTGCACATTAGAGCTGATTCTTTCAAGAAAGTGAGTAATTTAAGATATCTCAAGATCTATTTTTCTTGGGCTAATGAGAGATATAAAGTGAGTCTTCCTTCTGGTTTAGAAGCACTTTCTAATAAACTAAGGTACTTTTGTTGGGAAGGATATCCTTCAGAGTCTCTACCATTGGGTTTTTCTCCGGTAAAACTTGTTGAAATCCATATGCAATATAGCCTAATTAAAAAACTATGGGATGGTGTGCAGGTATTTATCATATGCTAATTTATGTCTCAATATTCAATCTAACTAAACTTTGAGGACTTCTTCAGTAACTTTCCTCTTTTATTTGTCACAGGATCTGGTGAATTTAAAGATAGTAGATCTATCTTCTTCTTATCAGTTAACAGAGTTGCCTGATTTTTCTATGGCACTTAATCTTGAAATAGTAAACCTCTCGTCTTGTTTAGACTTGGTACCATCCATCCATCTTATCCCTCCATGCACTTGTTTCTTTGGATCTAAGCAGTTGCCACGAACTAAAGAGTCTTCATACCAAAAATCATTTGAAATCTCTCAAGTATCTCCTGCTCAAATGTTGTGGTCATCTCAAGGAATTTTTGTTATCATCAGACGAAATGCTGGTTACAGGCCACTGATATTGAAACATTGAACTTGCCAATTGGACGGTTCAATAAACTTGAAGAGCTATATCTTGGTGGGGCTCTAAGGAGCTTTCAGATTAATGACCTTTGTTGCTTGTCATCTCTTAAAATATTCTCTCTTTTTCATTTTAAAAGAGGCATTGACAAAATGACACTACAAATCATGTTTGATTCCTTACGTTGTTTAGAACAATTATCTTTCACTGACTGTGAGTTGTCTGAAATTCCTGATAATATCTGTGCCTTATCATCCTTGAAGATTCTGTCATTAGAAGGAAACAGTGTCAAGAGTTTGCCTGCAAGCATCAAACACCTTTCAGAACTCAGAAAAATTTACTTGAGCAGATGCTATAGGCTCAGATCCTTACCAGAACTCCCACATTCCATTACACATTTCTATGTCGATGATTGCAAATCACTTAAGAGTACAGATTTCAGGTGGACAACTTTGAAACTAGAACACGATAAAGAAGAAAGATGGTTCTTTTCATGTCAGAATTCTGTGAGGTTGGGATTGGATAAGCATGATGTCACGGAATTCATTCAATTCTCACTGATGCGAGCAATATAAACAATTTTTCTGATGCCAAGTTTTGTTACCCAGGAAGAACAATCCCAAAATGGTTCAGATACAAACAGACGACAATGAAGACTTCCATTGCTATAGAACTTGAGCCTGCTCCTTCTGATCAATTGTTGGGTATTGTTTGTTGCTGTGTTCTTAGTCCTTTGGACTCACCAGAAGGCTTATCAGTTTATTGGAAATTTCAGTTTGAAGATGATGAGATCAATTACGGGCTCGGGAAGGTGTTCCAATTCCTCAAGAAATTGAATTCAGACCACATTTTTGTGAGGTATGATCCATGGGAACGCATATTGAAGGAGACTCGAAGAAGAGGATATGATAATGGAACAACTTGTAAGTTTGTTTGTGAGTTCAGCACTGGAGATGCGTTTTATCCAACGAGTTTCAATTATGATTTGATAAAAGCGTGTGGAATTTGCCCTATATATGCTTCAGAATTGCACAGGATGGTTCAACAAATGGAATCAGGTACAAAGTTGAAGGGATCTCATGGAAGTTTTGATGACTTGCTTCTCAACGCTATTGGTGCTTCTTGTGTTGGAGGCTCCATTTTGGAGAACCATGATCTGCAAAACTTTGTATGGATGATGAAACAAAAGCACTTGAGAGCAATGCAGTTTCTATGAAATTTTGTCACTGGTATCTTTTTCTCTGTTAATTAGTACATGTTCCAAATATATGAAAAACAAGCTGATCCCTTGCTGAAATATGCCAACGATTTTCTATTTATGTTATGATTAAGATGCAAATATGTCTAAGAAGTTTATACTGAGAAGTAATGTTGTTTTAATTTTTTTTTTTTTAACTTCAATGTTGCCTAAATTATTAAAATGGAGTAATACTTTGCTTTTAAAAAATTAACGGTACATGTCAATTTTTTAATGGCTAACTTTAACTTTTTAGCAGTATGAGACCATATGCCTAAGTTTTGAAAATTTTTGGGGTGATATTATACCTCAAGCAAAAAAAATTTGAGGCAAATTGACTAAATATTGTTATAATTCTAACTAAAAACTCTTGTTTCCTGTGCTTTGTAAATTAGTAAAGCAATAGCATATTATTACTAAAATTAAATATATGTCATGGTACCCATATACCTTTTTGCTTTTACTATTGAATGCATAATTACTTTTCAGAAAAAAAAAAACACTAAAACCTCTAATA
>JBAGKO010000002.1:12111332-12122055 GCA_037177275.1 Acacia concinna | reverse complement strand
TTGTTGTAATTCTTGTAATGGAAGTCAAAGAGTTGTGGCTTATATATAGTGAGCATGTATCAAATGTTGTAAGTTTGTATCAAATGTTGTAAGATTGGAAGTGAATAAGAATTTCTCATTTACCTTCTTCCCCATTTCTTGTCTTTGTTTTCTATTCTTGCTATCCAACTTTTTTAATTTTATAACAAAAACAAAGATTTTGCTATCTGACTGCAAAACAGTTGAGTTCGATTAGATTTTGCCCAGATGTGCACTAAGTTCAAGTTGCAGCCTTCTTTAATCAGCTGCTGCTGTCCCGAAATAACCTGAAGTCAAATTATATGCATTCAGAAGCAGGGTGGTCCGGCGAAAGGTGATGGAAGAAGATTATCGGAAAAAGAGAGAAAAAGAAAACGAGAAAGCAGAAGAAGCACAACGAATCTGGAGTTGGGGTGCTGGAACTGACGGCCAATTGGGTACCGGCAGCCTTCTAGATCATACCCTCCCGCAACTCCTCCACCTCCCGTCCCTTCCTTCTCCCATATTCTCCCTTGCCTGCGGCGGCGCTCACGTTGTCGCCTTGACCTCCGGTACCGTCCCCCTCCCTTCTCTTGCTTTTGCTATTCACGCATTCACCAAGTTTTATTTGGTGCTCCTAAATTATTTCACTTTAATTGATTAAATACTTTAAAAGATTAAGTTTTTATGCTCACAGAAATTTCAATCGTGCATTGAAGGAGGTAAGGTGTTGACATGGGGTAGGGGAAGTTCAGGGCAGTTAGGTCAAGGAGAGGTTGTTAGTTATGTTTTGAATCCGAAACCTGTAGCATCATTAGACAACTACTTCATAACCCATGTCTCCGCTGGTTGGAGCCACTCTGCATTTGTTTCAGGTTTGTTCTTCCCTCTGTTTTTCACGGTTCTATTTTCGTTAGTCTTATGTTGTCTTGTCTCTCAATGAAGTTGCATTTTGGTCTGTTGTATGATTTTGGTTTTCTCCAGATAGTGGGTGTCTATTCACTTGTGGAGACGGCTCATTTGGTCAGCTTGGCCATGGTGATTACACCTCTCACCGTTTACCTGTTAGAGTGTCTTCCTTTGTTGATCGCCTTGTTTCTCAGGTAGCTTGCGGCATGCGCCATTCCCTTGTCTTGCTCAAAGGTATTAATTTGCTTCATGGTTCAGAACTATACATATATATATACACGATATTTAGAATTACATATATATTTATATGCACTGTTGGAGTTCAGAACTATACATGCGCCATTCCCTTGTTCTTGTTCCTCAAGGTAGTGATGACTGATATCTAGTAACACAGATAGGTGGACTTGATTCAAAATATTTCTGAAGTTAGGAGTATAGAAGTTTAGCAACTAGTAAGGGTCATTGTGATACAGGTAGTTCTGTGAATCAAGTTTATGGATTGGGATCTGGGAAGCGTGGTCAATTGGGTATCTCAAGAGATAAGATCAAATCCATCAGTGTGCCTGAAGTTATTAGTGAGCTTGAAGATAAGGAAATTGTTGAAATTGCTGCAAATGGAGATCATAGTGCTGCAATATCTGGTAAATCCATAACTACCCTCTTACCTGATATAGGCAGAAAATAGAGTTGGACGACTGGCCTGTTATACACACTCATTTTTTGTATCGGAAATCATTGAGGTCTCATGTAACGAATGTAATCACCCAAAGTACCAATAACAAGTAAGCAACATGCACCTGATGTCATTTTTTGCATTGAAACTTGTCATTGTATGTTGTTCACTTGTGAGATTTTTGTGTGATTATATTCCTTCCTTGGGACCTTCAAGTGATTTGACCTTCTTTATATAAACCCATTGTTTTCACTGTGACTTTTGTTGCATCAGTTTATGGGTGTCTTTATATGTGGGGAAGAGGATTTAAAGGCGTTGCAGATGCTCACTCTCCTCAACGCCTAAGTTCTTCTTTGAGATTTTCCAAAACTACTCTCGGATGGAACCATGCTTTAGCTCTGACTGGTATTCTAGAGCTCCTTAAACTTTCTGGTTCTTGTTTTTTTTTTTTTAAATTCTTTTTAGCCTTCTGATCTGATAAAAATGTTTTTGTGGTTGAAATATTTGTATAGGTGAAGGGGAAGCTTTTATGGTTGGTGGTAACCACCTTGGAGTGCTTACAGATCCTCAGAGTTTGAACGGAGCGAAGCAATCACCTGGTACCTAAGCTCACAAATATGGCTTTGTGACAGTTGTTTCTGGTTTATGAATTATTGTAAATGTGTTTTGCTCTTCTTCCTTAATTCTTGTAGTGAATATAAAAGAAGTCAATCTGGAAAAAATCCCTGATCTTGATGGAGTGAAGATTGTCGATGTAGCTGCTGGAGCTGAACATTCTGCCCTAGTCACTGGCAAGATCTATATTTCTACTACTTCTTCTGTCTATCATATTTGCAGAAATATGCTGATTTGTTTATTGTGATAAATTGCAGAGAAGAGAGAAATAAAGACGTGGGGTTGGGGTGAGCATGGGCAACTTGGCTTGGGTGATACTTGTGACCAAACTAGTCCATTCACAGTAAGTCTTGGCTGTGAATTGAATGAAGCAGAATCAATCGGAGTTTTCTGTGGCAGTGGCTTCACCTTTATTTTAACCATGCCTCGTGACCCTTCACTGCATTGATAAGCTAATATGATGTGAACTCTGTACAGAAATTTTAATCCATTAGCTTTGTTTTAATTTTAGTTTTTTATTCAAAGGGCAAGTACTAATAGCCTAGATTACTAGTGTGATCGAAATCACAATCTCCCACTTATAGGTTTTAGTATCATAAAATAAGTTGTTTCTAATCGCGGAGTCACATGCTAAATTCTGACATTTCCCTCTTTTTTGCTACACTGTTTTCCCTTCCACAATCTGGTTTTTTTTTTTTTAATTTGATTAAAGGTTTCTCTTTTTAGGCTTAAAGGGTACGAGAGTTTTTTTCTTCCCTAGACTCAAAGGTATTAATAAAAGTGTTAAAAAGACAGAAAGAGGCGTAATTTAACCAAACTTTAAATACATAAAACCCAATGTTGATTGCATGGTGGTGCGAACTCAAAAGGAAAAGATTCACGAACCCATAATCAATCGAAAATATATTCATTCCAAGAAAGCTAAATACATATCTGAAGATCCCTTTGAACCCTTAAGCACGAAAGAACAAGGACCCGAAGTGTTGAAAAATATCATAAAGTTGGTCAAGCCTTGATAAATCTGCTCTTTTAAAAAGAACCCTTGAAAGAATCCACTCTCAAGAAATAAGTGCAAGAATGCAAGTTTCATTCAACAATCAAGTCTGCCAATTAAAAAAAATGTAGCCTTCTTAAGTAGGCAACAATAAGGCAGCATATAATTAAAACCCTAGTAAAAAATGCCTTATTTCATACAAATAAAAATAGGAAAAATTCCAAAAAAAATTAAACCCTAATAAATAGATAAGGACATCTTTTATATGCTTCTTGAATTATTTTGGATGTCACTTACGCTCCTCCTCTAAGGCACATGCTTGTCACATGATATTTTAAGTGAATTATTCAATCTGGACTCCACACGAACGTTGTACATCATCTTGATGGACTTTTAACGATGTGATTATCACTCTTTGGCTCTTGTCTTGCACACTAAGATATGCCTCTTTCAAATAAGTAGGTTTTAACTCCTTAAGTTCTTTTATCACACAATTCAGAGTCTCCTTCATTACTTTAGTTCTTGCTCTTGTCATTAGGCTTCCAATGCCTTGTAGTGGATCTTTTGGGACATGAAACCTTCCTTTTTAATATTGGGCCTCTTTTTACCATCCTTACTCCATTGAAGCTCCATTTTGATGGCATCATATGGTCTGATACCAACAAAATAATTTTAAAAATTGTTGGAAAAATAGAATACAAACCACATTTTTTAAATGCTTTGTTATCTTGTTATTTACCAATCAAAATGCATGCCCACCAACTTCATAACAAAACCATTAAAAAATGTGGTTTGCATTTTCTTCTTACTACCATTACAAATACGTTTGGTAGGTATCAAACTCTAGTATTTGGCCATACCATTGTTATTGTAGAATTAATAGGTAGGAATGAAATGATAGAGCCTACCCAAGATATTTGAACAAGATGACATCAACAATAGAGCTGGAATCAAACGAGAAACATGTTACGATACGTTGACGCGTGTTATGCAAAGAAAGGAGTATATGATGAGCAAGCACATGCCGTCGTCATACAACCCTAGGGATGATTTTGTTGGAGGAATTGGGGTAGTTGGGGGACGGCGGCGACACCGTTCGACACATCAGTGTTGTTGGATCCATTGACCTCGACAATATACGAAAGTATTCTCACAATAAGGGGAAAATCCAAACGGGGAGTGCCAAGTAGGCAACAAAGCAGCAAGGCACCGCCTCAGGGACCTTATATCTCGACATACAATAGGAGATAGTGGCTGCCGACATGCAGGAGATTATGCAGCCTCAACTTAACAATGTGGGCCTCGTGCCCTCTCACTTTGACTTTGACAAACCTCCCTAACGAGGAATTACCACATTTCACTCCCATATAAACCCCATAAACCTCCTTCAACCTCTTCTCTATCCTTAATTCCTTCTGCCTTTAAAATCTTTAAGGAGAATTTAGATTTTTCATTTTCTATCGAAGGTCATCACCTCAACAACAAATATTTAGTTCATCCTATAAAAATATAGCAACAAAAAAAGTAAAAGTCAAATGCCAAAATGAGAAAAAAAAAAAAGTCAAAGTGTCAAGAAACCTCTTATGGATACGTTGAAGCATGTAATGCAGAGGAAGGAAACTTTTATTTTTGCTTCCTTCTATTTTCATGACACCTCTATTTTCTTCTCATATAAGCACTTAAGTATTGTATTTTTTGTTATTATGGTTTTCTAGAATGAGTCCAATCTCTCTGCTAGAAAAAAAATGATCTTAACCTTCCATAGATGCAGATACTTTCCCTAAAATATTTTTTCTAAAGTTTCTAACAAGCTCATAGATATTAAGTATAGTTGTGTTACCATTAAATCTAATAAACTAACAAGTTCAAGGCTCTAATTTAAGCGAAAAATAAAAAATAAAAGTGTCAAGAAAACATAAAAATGCCAAATTGAACTGAGTTCTAAAAGCATGAAAAGTATTGCATGTCTGATACCAACAAAACATTTGAAATGATGGGTAGATGATAATAGAAGCCACATTTTTTAATTGCTCTATATTTTATTTTATTTTTTGCGGCTTTGTTATCTATGACTCAAACCGCTTGTTCACCAACTTGATAACAAAGCTGTCAAAAAATGTGGCTTGTATTTTTTTTTTCTTCCCACCATTATGTTTTGCTGGTATCAAACACTAGTATGTGATAATACAATTATCGTTGTTTTTCATCCATCTAAATCTAGAGTAAATTCTGCTTCCTCATGTCTTCTTGATACTTTGATTTTATTCTCATATAAGCGTTTAAATCTTGTATATTCTATTGTTATGCATTTTTTAATTCAATTGGAAATTTCCTTAAATAGTCTCTCACCTCATGAGTGCTCAATAATTGAATTGCATACTTTAAAGCAGTAAAAATTAGTTAAAAGTAATAAATAAATTTAAATATATTTTTTTCCAAAATATGACCATATTTGTGAGGGATAGGGGGAAAAAAATAAAATAGATATACTCCCTCTATTCTATAGGATATTTCTAGAAGAATAGTTTAGTCCACAATATAAATCACTTGTAATATAATTAATACTCATTTTCCAACTTTTTTCTAGTAATCAATGCCCATCTCCAATTTACTTGCTTATTAAATTTGTAAACATATGTTTCAATATGGGTAAAAATGTAAAAAGGTTTTAATTTAGGACATATTTAATGAATTAATTATCATTTTTTTCTTGTGAATTAGTTAAAAGTATCCTATATTATGAGACCAAAGAGTATCACCAGCATTTTAATGGATGCAATACATATAATGTACTGTGACGTGGATTAAAATGGAAGATGTGGCATCTGAGCAAGGAATTTTTTTTTATTTTTTTTTTACAAAATGTGCTGCCCAAAACGCAAAAGTCCCAAATCGAAGAGGGCATCTTTATTTTACCAACTTCAATAAAATTACGTGAGCGTCATCTTTATTTTTAAAACATCTATTATATCTTCTACTTACGGGGACAATTTAAACAAAAATCAAATCACTTCATTTTTATTTACGTGGGGAATTTAAACAAAAATCAAAGGGAGCTTGTGCCATTTACTTTTTTGTCTCACAGGTTAGAAGTAAGCAAGCTTTGAAAATTTCTGCCAAACCGATCCGATCCTTGAGATTCGTTGTATTAATGCAGATTTTGACAGAGTCACCATGACTATGCTGGCTTCTCAAAAAATACCTGTATATATGTCATAAACCAATATGGGCATCATCTTAATTCCTACAAAATATAGTCTCATACAAATTGTTAACACTCTCTCAACAATGTATCAACAGCATAAATAAAAGCTGGATGCCATAATGTTTAGCCTTGCAAAGTATAATTCCTGCAAAATATAGTCTCATACAAAATGTCTACTATTTCTTACATATTTAACTTCCATTACTTTCTAACGTCCACAAATATCGCACAGGACGGAAAATTTAGTCCATAAAGAAGTGACAATCACTCCAATAAGACAACTTATTCACGTATTCAAGGTTATACTGCACCTAAAATAGCATAACCAAGACATTTCGCCACAGAAAACACAAGTGCCTTATCTCCAAATTTGTGCCAACTATATTATATTATGTTGGCATCACTCAAAATCCTGAACATACTATAAATTATGAATACGTTCAGCTTGTAATTAGTCAAAGTATCTGAATCAATCAGCTTCTAGGAGCACTAAACTCGAGTTGGCAGTAAATAACCTCCAAGTTCAAAGAATCAATGAGCTGCTCACTACTATTTACATGAGCCAAAATAAAATGAAAATCAGTGGAAGACTAACTCTAGTGCATATAATCTGTCGTCTACCAATTACCAAACCTAGGCTCATGCTCAAAGAATCATTATTCCTGAATGATAAGGAGATTATTCTCGTAGCCACTATCATGAACAACAGGGCGCAAGGGATCAATTTTCCATTCCCCATCAACAATGAACTTAATCTGCACCAGGCGAAAACAAATAAAAACATTACGATTCCTGCTAGTCAAATCTTGCCTGACATAGTATCATGTTGCTTTAAGATACCAGAAATTAGTTCAAACAACCAACCTCGTGTTTTCCCGGATACAACTGTATGTTCAGAGAAAAGACGCCAGTATTTGACTTCTCCATCTTTCTCTGCAATAAAATGTTCTGTCACTAATTTTATCAATATGCATTTTACCACAAATATGCTCCTATTTTTGGGTACATGTTTTTGGTATATTCAATATAGTTTTGGAGAATAATGAAGTATGAAAACTTGAGCTTCATTAAACACTACTTCAAGCAGCTCTGTCAAGTGTAAATAAGGATACTCATCTTAATGTGGATCACATTACAATGAGTTTTGATGTACCTATTATTAGGAAATATCGATATTTGAAATCTAACTCAAATAACATGATTAGGCATTTAGGGTGAACTCTGAATGTGTTTTAACCTTTTGTGATTAATAGAATTGAGGTTTTCCTCCAAACCTAACTGAAAATATTCACAAAAAGTGGCCATACCTTGGAAGACCAACCATCAAACGATCCTGCTAACAGTACTTCTGAGGCTGAATTAGGCCAAACCACGCAGGTAGTCCTAAGAGATCTTAAAGCTCGATTAGTTTTATCAATCCTCTTTTGCTTCTCCTCAATTATCTTATTCGCATCACTGAGAGAAAAGAATGTGTCAATGTCAGCGTCAATACAAAGGTAACTGAAGCTTCATGAAATAAAATCAATAAAATATATTAATACATTATTGCCAGTGTCGTCTTTCCTTCCAACACTGCCAATTTCACACGAATTGAGCGCAGTCTATCCTTAGCTTTTAGGATCTCATTTTCCTGGAATTCCCAGGCATCAGAAAGCTTCTGTAGATCATCAGAAGAGCTCTTCTGGCCCTATTGAAGAATATAGGATAGGGAAGGAGGATCAGTATGACATCCCGAGGAGAATCATTTGTGTTAATCCCAGCAATAAACAGAAATAAATTTATAAAAGAAGGACCAGGATCAAATTGGCTCAAAAATTTAAAGGAATCCAAATTAACAGGAAAAGAGATTAAAATTCTTTTAGCATATATGTAAGATAGTCATGATTTTACATAAGCATGACTACGAGCACAAAAAATTATAAACATAATGCATTATCGAATGACATCAATTAAAAAAAAGTATCATTCAAAGATTGATTGGGTTTGTAAAATATTCTCAATCCAAAGGCAAGTAGAACCAACCTCCCTTCCCCTCTATTCTACCAAAAAACAAAAGAAAAATGGCAACAAAGCTTTGCCCTCGTTCACTTTTCATAAAAATATTTTCTTTTTCCAGGTGTCTAATATAGAGATTAGATGAATTTCAAGGCAGAGCATAACCAACTGCTTATTGTGATGCAAAAAAAAGGGGCATGCACTTGTGCTATACAAAGTATAACTGTGTCATTTCCCTTTTTCCCATCTTGGCTTGGGTAATTTACAGTAAAGTGACCATTATTGGCTACTCACCTTCAGTATTCCAACCTCATCCGCACCAGACCTCAATGACTGAAGTACAGAAGACAGCTCTGACTCAAGCTGCTGGATGCGGCTTTTTATTTCCTTGTAATTTGCCTTCCCACCAATAGGACTTGAGTTTCCCTCTCTATTAATAGGCATGGCAGCAAACTGTCTAATTTCATGGACATCATTTCCTGAAACATTAGCCCCAGCCTCTTGACAAGTTGCACTAGATGCAATTTCAGCATCTACAAATAGTATCATTACAAAGATATTAGTTGATACTCTTGAATAAGCCCAGACAAATCATAAAGTATTCACATAATTACCTTCAAAATTTTCAAATGAGGAACCATTTCTCTGAACAACCCAACTTTTCCACATACCAGGGTTAAGTGAGTTTCTTATATCATGGTTACCAGTTAGAGATCTGTACTGACCACCTTGGCTGGAGGAACCACCGAAAGGACTGCCGTTAGAGTTTACTAAGGTGGTTTTGGTGCTTTTATCAAGGGCAGCTGCTACCTTTAAAATATAGTAGAAAGCAAAACATTATAAAAATTACTTTCAATAAGAGCATTAGGAATCGATTAAAAAGCAAACAAAACCTGTAATGAAAACAACTACCGTCATCCAGAGTTTTATCTTTTCTGAATAGTACCTCATTGGCAAGCTTATATAGCTAATGAGTTGACATATATCACATATCACACATTGAAAGAATGTGATCTATATAATGGAATTCTGATAGAACCACTTTTGCTGCTCAGACCTATAAAAAAATTTACAGAGATAAAAGAAAAGGGAAAGCCACTTTCTGATGGCCAGAGTGTTGAATTTAGATCCCTGCTGTTACGGAGAAAGAAATGGAGGTTAGGGTTCCTAAAGGGTTGCTATAGACAGGGTCTACGAGATGATTAAGTAAGGGACTAATAGAGAGACTTTTCGGTGAAGAGGCAAGCTCTGTCTTTTAGAAATTGAGAGTGGTGAGGGAAGTTCTTGCCTCTCGAATGCCAAGTTGGGGGTGGGGGAAGATCAACTTTCTTCATCATTTTCTATTTGTCTTAGTATATCTTCTTCTGTATCCTCTATGTGGGTTTTGTGTGAGTTTTCTTACATCCTCTATGGGGAAGAACATTGATATGTAATGTAAATTCAGTCTGCTTGGGCTCTATCAAATTTCAATAATATTCAGTTATCTAAAGACTTATGAATCTACAGATAATTAGTATTGACATATGATATATTGACTCACATGATCCAAAAATTTCATAAAAGGCGTCTTAAGAGAGCAACATTACTTACTGAATTTATAGTAGATCTATGATGACTTTCGTCTTTATCTTCACTATCTCCGGGTGAAACATTATCTTCTGTGTGTCTGAACTCAAGTCCTAAAACACTATTTCTCTCTTTCTCCAGTCGATTCAATATACCCTCAATACCAGACTGCTCACGAATTTCTCTGTCAGACAGACAACAGAACTTATACTGCCAGTTCAAGAATCATATCTAAAGAATGCATTAAACAATAGAAACAGGCCAAGGAAAAGAAGACATCGTGGAATCTTATAACAACTCGTAGATTGACGGCTGTCTCGCTCCTCTTATGTGCAAGAAATTAAATTAACATTATATAGACATATGAGGACATATACAAGAAGGAATAAATTAATACAGATGCCAAAGAGTTTATATCATTAGAACCAGCTTTGGGGTCCTTAAACCACTTCCTATAGCTCAGGTGGCAAATATTTATGGTTTGCAACAGCACTGCTAATGAAAAGTGTGCATAAAAATGGAAGTCTCACACTGATCTACCAGGCGATGGAGCTGGTTGAGAATAGTTAGCTGAAGGAAGAACTCGGCCAGAATCCCAAATTTTCTCGCTTTCAATTTCACGGCTCTTGTGCTTAAAATCATTCTCGGTCAATAAATCCTCATCTTTGACACGAACTTCTCCCGGTCTTTCTTCGCTCTCTCCATCCAAATTCCACCCAAACGCAAGCCAACCTCCTTTCTTGGAGATGGCATCGACCAAATCCATCCT
>JBAGKO010000002.1:12100066-12111232 GCA_037177275.1 Acacia concinna | reverse complement strand
TAAAAAACACCCATATTACGATTAAGCCATGTCTGATGTGCTAATACAGCAAACCAAATTGGACACTTAACACCCATAACCTCACTTTTTTTAGATAAATTCCAATTCACCCACATAAATCGTTGACTAATGGAGAAAAATTTATTTCGCAGTAATTCCGACCCATCTCTAGCAAGCTTACAATATCTAATTGAATACATGATATCTTCTGTCCCAACATCCCAAAAAGCACAGACAAGACTACCACTTAAACCTCTGCTAGCTCTTGCAAGATTCGTTAATAAACGACCTCTTGAACATAACCAAAGGAAGTGTTTACAACGTTGTGGGGCCTTAACTTTCCAAATCTTTCTCTACACTCTTCTACCAGGACTGAGAGAGTTCCTTTTTAAATTCCATAAGCTGATTTCACCGAGAACTCACCGGATAGAGTCAAATACCATATCAGATTATCACCACACCTACCAGATGAATTCACACGAATATGCTGAATACTCCCCAAGACTGAACTTGGAAGAAGTCCCACTAGTTTGTTGAAATCCCATCCTCGAGATGGTGAGAAATACTCCGTAGCCTTCAAATCCATAGTATATGCATCCAGATTAATTAAAGCACGATCATATAACTTGTCATGATGAGGAAGCCAAAAATCTTGCCAAAAACGGATAGTCGAACCATCCCCAAGCTTCCACCCAACTCCTTTTCTAGTATCATCCACAAACACCTAATGCCTTTCCAAGTCTGTGACTCATCTCGCCTAGCCTCCACCCTTAGGATAATATCATCCCCACATTTATATTTCTCACGCAAAAATAGAACCCATAAAGCATCTCTTTGTTGTACTAAGCCCTAACCTAACTTCATCATAAAAGCCTTATTTTGCATATTAGCGCTCTTAAGGCCAAGACCTCCTTCCTCCTTAGACATGCAGACATCATCCCATGCAACAAGGGAAGTTTTCTACTAGTGCTTGTTCCTCCCCATAGAAATCTTCTGCAGTGTTTATGAATTTTAATACAAATTGATATAGGTAACGTAGCCGACTGCATTGTATACGCCGGAATAGCTGAAGCAACAAATGAAATAAGGGTATGCCTAGCCGCTATTATCACATTTTTAATCTTCCAACTGGCCAGATGCTCATCTATCTTGTCTAATATATATTGATAAGTTTGTTTAGATACTTTAAAGTGATGTAATGGCACCCCTAAATATTTACCCAGATCGGTTATAGGAGTAAATCCCAAGAACTGACTAATTTCGTGTCTTTTGGAATTACCCACATTTTTAGAAAAATAAATTCTTGATTTAGAAGCATTCACCTTTTCCTCAGAGGCCTCACAAAAATCATCTAAACACGTCTTGATCATCCCAGTTTGCTCCATATCAGCCTTAGCAAATAATAATAAATCATCCACAAAAAAGAGATGAGAAATCAACGTACCATTTTTCTTCAAATGGAAGGGCTTCCAATTATCACATTGAACTTCACTTTGAATGAGATGAGATAGTTTCTTGATCACCAATATGAACAAATAAGGGGATAAATGATCGCCTTGTCTAATACCTCTTGTCGGTTGAAAAGATGAACCTCTATAACCATTCCATAACATTTGCATTTCCACAGTTGACAAACATGCAGATACTAAGTCAGCAAATAATGGTGGAACGTCCAATTCACGCAGGCAATCTAGTACAAACTCCCAACAAACACGATCATATGCTTTCTCCATATCAATCTTTAAAATCATAAACCCCTTCTTCTTCTTCATACGGCCTATGAATCCGGATTCTCTCGTTGCAGTTGCTATACATGGCACCTTCTTGGCTTTTTACTTAAAATTACAATAAAATTATACAGTTTTAGATAGTTTTGGATATAAAATATAAAGATAATTTTTAAAAAAAATTAATGTCCTTAAATATTTTTTTAGTAGTATCTAGTATGATAAAATAGTTTTTCAGTAGCCCCCAATATTTAGCAAACGCCACCAATATGTATAAATGAAAATTTTAATTTAAGAAACATAGTGTTACTAAAAAAATAGTTTTAGATGCAGCTTCCGAGTTATTGGGAGCTACTGAAAAAATATTTCATTTCATAAAGTATACAAAAAATGATTTTACAATACTGAGTGCTATTAAAAAAATATTTAAAGACATTGAATATTATATTTTTTTAAAAAAAATGTTAAACCACCTCACATTTTACACCTAAAATTATTTAAAACGATGTAATTTTGAAGAAAGAGGCACCAAAAATAGCAACTACAGATAATACAAGTGCCTAAATATTATATTGGCTGAAACCTTCATTCATCTATGAGTGCACCCAATCATTAAGCTTGCTGTAGGACAAATTTTCACGATCCATCCATTTATTTTTGTTCCGTAAGAAGAAAAAAAATTCAAAATTAGATATTGCTAAATAATTTAAAACTAAACTCGTGTATCACGAGGCAATTATAATGTAGCTATTGTATCCATTAATACTAGCCAGGACTCCCTCAATTTTTTTTATAAGCAACTCTCTCTCCCTTAAATTGGTATTTAATACAACCAATCTTTCTTTCCTCTCAAAATTTAAATTATTTTTTTAAATTTTTTCTCCTATTAAATACATATATTTATTTTAATTATTCTATACTCACCACTAATTCTCTTTGATATAATAATTTATTACTCATTCTCTCTCTTATATTCTTTTCAGCAGACACTTAAAAAAGACATCATATTTTTTATTCATTTATTTTTGTCTAACTAATTTATTTTGTATAATCAAGATAGTTGTTACTTATAAAAAATATCGGATGTAGTAACTAAGGTTATTATGTAAATTTATTTCAAAAGCTTTTATGAGAATCAATGTTATCTCAAAAGCTTTTTTAACTTTATTGTTATCTTAAAAGTTTTTAAATATTGTAATATTATCTTATATCATTAAAAATTAATGTTGACTGTTAATTTTTTAATAGTATAAAATAATTTTATTATAAATTAAAACTTTCGGATGTAATTAAACCTAAAAAAGCTTCCGCAGAATATTGTTCGTCAATAAAAATTTGCACAATGTACCATGCTTGAAACGGGCCAAATTGTGAGATGATGGATGATGTTAGAAAAGTAATGATGGGTTACAAATGTAAATTAAAATTGGATTAAAATAACAATAAATCAATCAAAGAATTCACACCCACTGATCCACTAGCTTTCTTATCCTTTTCTTTGACATTTTTCCACGGAACTCGCATATACTAATACAACCGTCATAATCATATAAAGTTAATTAAACTCGCAACCATTTAGTTGAATTTTTTTTTTTTTTTAAAAAAAAAAAGTTGATTGGCGCCACTAGCTTTCTCTGATGAACTACAAACCTCTATCTTTTGTGTTTACCTTAGCTTTCTCCATTAATGAATTATATTACGGTTTCACTAAAAGCCAGAGAGCCACCATCCTTATCAACTCACTATCAATGTGAAAAACGCATTGGATTGTTCCCCTCACCGTAAATTATTCTCTCAATTAGTTTCAAGTATATATTATACTGTAAAAGTGGAAAAAAGTAAAATATATAACATATTAGTAAAAGTATTACATTGTGTAAATGAATAAAATAAAAAAGAGTCATAAAGCGATGATGACAAGTAGTTTTTTGTTTTATTTATTATGGTGATCGTTTTAACACTATTGCATGCATTATTGAATAATATTTTGTGTAAAAGATCATATTCATGTGGAACTATATATTTTTTAAAAAAGAATCACTACTAGGTTAAATTCTTTCAGGTGAAGCACAATACTTAATCTTAATATAGTATCACTTTATTAAAGGAATTTCTTTAAGAAACTAGCTAGGTAATGTTAGCGGTGACAAAATATATACTACTATGTCCCAACACTCTGATCTAGAGAGGGTGGTGATTCTTTGCATATAATTTTTTTTAAAAAAAAAAAATTAATACTCTCTAAGATTATAAATGTAAGACATAGTTAACTTTTTTAAAGAGGTTAAAGAAGCTAAATAAATTACTTAATCATAATATATGTTGTGAATAATTGAATTATTTATTAGTTTATAATTCAAAAAAGTTAATTTGAAAAGAATAAATATAAATATTTTAAAATAATTTATTTAACTTTTTTAACCACTCCAAAAAAATTAATTATAACTTATATTTAGAATTAGAGATAACAAGATCTATCAACTTTCAATCAAGTCCATCAATAATTCAATATCAAAAGATGTGGGTTGTTCTTTGTGGGAATTGTTATCACTCTTGTCAACACAATTAGACAATAATAGAGCAATATATTAGGCACAAATAAAGTATATATATATATCTATAGGTTAGAATTAATATGAGTGGTGATATTTGATTGGCAGGTAGAACTACCACATATGTTTAATTAAAATATATATCACCAGGTAGAACTACCACATATGTTTAATTAAAATATTTGGTATCTGGATCCACAAAGGTGTCTCCATTTTCGAAAAAGATCGTTTATTAAAGGATAAGAGAAAATTACTTAAATAAAGGTAGTTTTAGAAAGATCTTTTAAAATATTAGAGTTCTGAGCCATGTATTATAATATAAGGAATGAGTCCAAAGGACTAAAACAATGGGTACGTTTGGTATTAATTTTAAAATGTTAGTTTACGTAGATCAAGATAAAACTTTCTTTATCTACTTATTTTACAATTTGTAAAAGTTATTCTTAAAAGTTAATATTAATATATATATATAGTGTACTTTATTCCATTTACGGATGAAGTGAGTACATTCTTTTAAGATAAAACAACTAACAATATCATATACGATACATCCGTGTTTTAACAAGGACATTCATAAATTTGAGTAAAGCTTTTTATAATATAAAAATTAATAATAACATTAAGATCAAGTGAAAATTGCATGATGCTATTTTCACTTTACTTTTTTTTTTTGGTGATTTGAAGAGAAGCAAAGAAAAACCAACCAAAAAATTTTGAGCGATTATTTTTTCAGTTAAAAATTATAATATCTGCAAAATAATTGTTAAAACAACAAGTTGTTTATTAATATGGTAAACATTCTTACCTCCTTAAGAAAGATAACAGAAGTTAGAATTTAGATAAGCTCATTAAGCAATTTTTTTAATAAAAAGATAAAATGATATTACTAAAAACAAAAAGTTGACAAACCACCCAAACAAATGCATTAAACAACTTCCAACTGGTATTGCTGTGAATTTTATAAGTAAAAGACATACTACGAAGGAAATTCTTACTTCAAAGCTTTCATATCAAGTGTCAGAAATTATTTATTTAATTGGCGGTTTGAAAAAAAGTGATTTATAAGAAATGACTTTAAAGTAATTTGTATTTAGATAAAAAGTAATAAAAGTGACTTTTTTTTAATGAGATTTATTTAGATAATAATATGAAAAGTAACTTATGATGTTTTTTATATAGTTTATTGATTTAAAAAAATCATGTATTTTAAATTTAATAATTATGCAATATTTGGAGTGAGCTCATTCTCTTCACATGGTCACAATAAATTTGTTAAAAAAAATTAAAAATAGTAAAATATATAATTAATTGTTCATTTTAATTGGATGAAAAGCTTTTAATAAGTTGGTCTTTAATTGTATTATGAATACAATTTATTTATATTAAACTTCTAATTGATAAAGATAGTCCTTAAAATTGATGATCAGTGACAATAATATTCATTAGTTCTCCTTCTCTAAATTGCACATTAGTGAAAAATTTACTAAATAAAATTAGGATACTGGACGATGACGATATATAGCTGACAACTTTGATTAAGTCAAAACACGTATACATACATATAGTGATATACATATATATAATCATTTTTTTAAGAAAAATAGATGACTACTCAGAACAATGGAAATTGAATAAAGGGAGAATTCTAAAAAAAAGACATTGGAAATAGGGAACAGACAATTCAGTATAGCGAAATTTGAAAATCCCAAATCAGTCTGTTTTGTATTTTTTAGGTAACTACGAAAATGTCACTGAATTTTTCACAACACTAGTTTCATAATTCACAACATAAGTTTCGTAATTCACAACACCAGGTACTACGTATTTACAACTCATAGTGTAAATACATAGTACCTAGTGTTGTTAATTTGGATACCCGTGTTATGAATTACGAAACTGGTGTTGTGAAAAATTCAGTGGCATTTTCATAATTACCCAAAAATTATTTGAAATATTCAGTGGCATTTACAAAACAGAATTATTTGAAATTTTCAGATTTCACTTTATTGAATTGTCTTTTTCCTATTTCATTTATCTTTTTTTAGAATTTTCCTTTGAATAAATGCCTCTGTTGTGCTTCTCTCTCTCTCTACGCGAGTGGTCTCTATCTCTGAGCAAGTGGAGAGAGAAATTTCCCAACGTTGGCCAACGTCCTACGATAAGTAACTTATGGCTAGCTACTTTTAAGAAAAGCTCCTTATTACCTAAAAGTTTATTGATTTATTTTTTTATCCAACCCCCTTTAATAAAAAAATTATTTCATTTTAAATGAGAAGCTATTTAAAATAATTTTTCTCATGTACCCAAATGCTCCCTCACACTGCATAAGCATTCATATCAGTGGGTTGTTTCACTCTAATATCACTACTACACAGTAGTGAGTGTTAATTACATAAATGGCCCTTGTGTAGAATTTATGCTTCAATAATATATGGGAAAATTGTCGAAAAAATCCTAAGTACTCGTATCTTAGCCAATAACCAATACCCACTTGCGGAAATGAGGTCAGTGAAATGCATCCACTCATTTATATATTGAATACGACCCCTCTGTATGAAGGGACTTATTAATCATACCCACAATCATTGACCAAACCAAAATAATAATTTACCCAACAGATAGAGATCATTTTAAAACTAATTTCGTCCCGCTTTTGTGTCAGCTGCTTTTGCGTATCAACTTCAATACACACATATACATACTTCCTCCACTTTTAAGGTCTCTTATTTTTTTTATAAAATTATAAAAAAGTTTAAAAAAAGTTAGTTACGTTAGTTTAATATGTTAAAATTGATTGTTTTTCTTTAAATTATATTTTTTGATTTATAAACTAATATATAATATAATAAAACACAATATATGATATAATTAGATAATATAATTAATTTTTTTTTTAATTTTTCTAAAATTTTGTTAAAAAGTCAGCCGGCCTTTATAATTGAAAGTCACCTGATAATGGGTGCATAAAAGTAAATATTGATGGGGCATGTATAATAGATTGTTCCTTGGTAGCTTGTGGTGGCATTCTTAAGGATGATAAATGACTGATTTTGAGAGGCTTTCTTTTTCATATTGGGAAAGGAAGTAGTTATCAAGCGGAAATATGGGGAGTCATTTTGGATTTGAAATCAACATGGAAATATGGAGGACAACGCAATGTGGTGAAGATTGATTGTTTGGAGTTAGTTGAGCAACTTGAGGGCAGAGAGGTGGAGGAGTTAGATAATGCTGGTTTATTTGCTGAGATCTATAGTATGCTTGATCAGAAATGGGAAATACAAATTTCATGGTGCATGAGAGAGTTTAATAATGTGTCTGATTATTTGGCCAAATATGCACTAAATGTGGGTGCTGGGTGGTTAATTTCACATCACCACTAGATTTTGTTTTGGGTTTCATTGAAGGGGATAAAACATCGGTTACTTTCTATATGTAATTGTGCGGTTGTGTTTTTTTTCATAAAAAAAAAAACAGCACTGAAGAGAGTATATGAGCAAAAATTAAACATGAAAGGCTTCGTGACAAATATGTTAATTACTACACTAAATGAAACTATAGCTCCTTTATTAACGTTCACAGAAATTGGATATTGACAATTTGACCAACGTAACCCAATAAAAACTTGCTAAATTTATTAAATCCCACGGAAAAAGAAATCTGTTACATGCATTTCAATACTGTAATCGAAAATTAAATCTCCTCGCAGAAAAAGACATTAAACTGATAATGTATTATTCCGTATTTATATACGATTGTTTGCACAAATTGATCTCCAGATTCCATGTTGTGATATACGAGTATATAACTCTAAAAATGTCCATCGAAAAAAAAAAACTCTAAAAATAGTGTAAGTTTTGTCAATACTAAATGATGAAGGTGGTGGGATTGGGAATCATGATGATGGTCAAATCAAAATGTAGCAGCAAATTATGAGAACAGGTTTCCGAAATTAAGGAGAGGTTTTTTTCTATTAATAAAAACGTAAGTCCATTTCATTTCATCTTTGAATTTCAATTATATATTATTCTTGGCCTCGGAATTAGTAGCTCATTCCCATACTTTCCTCTTGTTACACATTTCTACACGTAATATATATGGAAAATGGAATATCGGTTCAATTAATCGAACTATTAAAGAAAAATAATGGCCACATTTTTTATCATGTTTTTTATTTTTTGTTTTTAAAAACAAAAATTATTTCCAAATTAAAACAAGAAAACAGACAAGGTCAATATTTTACTCAAAAACCTTCGTAACATTTTTTATGTATAAATTTCATCAGCGTAATAAGTTTTTTGTTACCTGTGTGTGGTAGGAAAGTCACTTTAATAACTATAAAAACTATCAAATAAACAGAGAATAAAGTAAACGAATCATATATAGCAGCAACATAGCAACACCGCTAACATTTTTTTTTAAAAGAAATTATTATTTTTTCATATAGGACATAATGCGTAATGAAGATAAATATTGAGAAACAATACAGTAAGGCTACAAGCATACAGGCTACAGCTCTCTTTCACACATAAATAAACCCACACTTTGATGATTTCAATAATGGATATATAGCGACCTTTGCTCAGTCTCACGCATAAGAGCCCCACAAATAAGGAGTACGTGATTTATACGTTTGAGTGACTCTATGATCTTCTAACAGATATTTTTAAGATCAAGCTCTTCTTTTAAACTTGTGTTTATAACAAATATGATTTCATTGAAGGCCTAATACTCACGGACAGGGATACTCACAAAGGATTCTAATTGGTAGGAGGCCAAGTGAAGTGCTCCAATCTTTTGGGATTGAACCCTCTCTTTAGAAGTATGTCCATAACAACCTCATGTAGTATGAAAATATAAAAATAATATTTCCTTTAGCCTTAAATATAAAAACTAAATAAAAAATATTTTGATCTAAAACATAAGATATCAATTCACTTTATCTTTTAAATTTAGTATCTCATAATCCCTATATTTTTTTGGCCAAGAATTTAGTATCCCCACTTGATTGCATGCATTAAGGGGCTCGCTCCATCAAGAGTGGCTCTAATGCATATGCTTTAAAGAATATTTTAGAAAAACTGACATTACAAATTATTAATTTAATTAATTTATTTTTTATTCACATATTAATTATGTGACTCTCATATTATGGATTGGAGTTAGAGGTACTCCATCTAGTCATTAATGTAAGATATATTTAAAGAGTTGATCTTAGTTATAAATATAAAGCACAGTTTTCATATTCATCACTCTTTTTTTAATTTACCCCTATTAATACCTCTCAATAATAATTAAGGATGGGAAGGAATTAAAGGATCTGTAGAAAATATATATTGCATTAACTAACTTAAATAATATAATAAAATATAACATATAATATTATTAAATAATTCATTTTATTTCCTTAACTTTTCTATAAAAAATTAACTAAATCTTATAAATAGAATTGAAACGAGTAATAAGAAGAGGGAAAGTGAGTGAGCAGTGACCATATGCAGTTCCAATGAGCAGGCCAAGCACAGCACGCAATCTACTATTCTCCATTGCATATACACGCTTTTGAATTTGGAAGCTCTTTGTTTGGATGTATTATCATATTATATTCTTCAAGACCCTCTCCTCCATACACACTTAGGATCTAGTAACTCTCTTGGCACTTTCAGTCTTTGGCGCCTTCTTAATATTTCTTGTACTATTTTGGTACAAGAGTTATGGGACCCACCAACTCTTTTATTTTTAATATAATGAAGGGAAGAGGTGTCAGGGTCCCTCCCTACGAGGGAGAGGATACTGACACGTGTGTACTTACTTCTCTCATCTCAAACTTCATATATAATTCTCTTCTATGTGTTGATTTTTGCTCATAGGGAAAAATGAGACAAAAATACTCACAAACTTTTTATTGTATAAGAATTTAGCACTCTATAGTGAGAGGGTTGTTATACGATGGTATGTTGAGATTGAAGATATATATGAGAGGAAATCCTTAATGAGAAGCTTATGAGGTTTTAGCCCCATTTGCGCCATGTAGTAGAGGTCAAACGGTCAACTCATCTCTGGCCAACTCGGGTTGGCATTTTACTAACACGGATTCTCTCGGATTTATTGCCTGTTTGGATAAAAAAAAGCCATTTTAAAAAAAATATTCTCAAATACTCTAATTTTTCATAAAAGTCATTTTACCCAAAATTAACTTTTTTTTTTTCTAAAATCAACTTTTCAAAAAGGTACTTTTTCACTTTTCACTTTCTTCATTTTTCTACTTTTCTCCTTCCTCTTTCCATTTTATCATCTTATAATATTGACTAATATTGTAATTTTAATTTTATTATCCAATTTACTTAAATTACATGTAAGGGTTGTAATGTGATATAAATTATTTTTATATTAGTCCATATTATAAAATGATAAAATGGAAAGAGGAAGAAGAAAAGTGGAAAAATGAAAAAAGTTGGTTTGAAAAAGTTATAAAAATTAGCTTTTAAAAAAAGTTGGTTTAGAGTTAAAATGACTTTTGCAAAAAATTAGTGTGTTTGGGTGTTTTTTCTTCAAAAATTGGTTTGAGGTTAAAATGGCTTTTACAAAAATGGGTGTGTTTTGGTGTTTTTTTTTTCAAAAGTTAGTTTGGGGTTAAAATGACTTTTGCAAAAATGTGTGTTTGGGTGTTTTTTATTTAAAAGTTGGTTTAGGGTTAAAATGGGCGTGTTTGGATTTTTTTCTTCAAAATGGGTTTTATATTTTTTTCCCACATAATACTACACTACAATTTTTTTAACAAATATACGTTGGCTTAATTTTTATCATCTTATAATATGGACTAATGTTGTAATTTTAATTTTTTTAATCTAATTTATACACATTTTGGTATTTATTATGCAATTTTATTG
>JBAGKO010000002.1:12069924-12098520 GCA_037177275.1 Acacia concinna | reverse complement strand
ATTTGGATACCCGTGTTGTGAATTATGAAACTGGTGTTGTGAAAAATTCAGTGGCATTTTCGTAATTACCCAAAAAAGTACAAAACAGACTGATTTGAGATTTTCAGATTTCGCTATACTGAATTGTCTTTTCCCTATTTCACTTGTCTTTTTTTTTGGAATTTCCCAAAAAGTTCCCCTGAAAAAGTTTCTTCCTTTCAACACTTCATTCTTTATGAAAGCCTATCGTGTTTGTAGATTTCATTAAAATTCAAGACAATGGAACTTTTTTTAAAAAAAAAAGAAGATAAGGTGCAATGTAATTATAAATTAGATAATATATTAAATACTTATGTATCATTTTTAATATTGACGTGACTATAAAAAAAAAGTTTGTGTTTGTTAGTAAAAGGTGCTCATTGCACTCATTTAAATATTTTAGAATGCCAATTGCATCTAAAAAGTAGTTCGGGTACTAATTATACCTCTAAATATTTTAAGATATTAATTACTTCAGGGTGCGAAGTGCATTTTACCCACCAAAAAAATCGTGTAGACTCATAATTATGTCGTGACGTTTAAGATTAAAAAAAAAGAACAAAAATATTTATTAGTTGAGAGTTGAGACAGGACGACAGCAATAACAACAACAACAACAAAGCCTTAATCCCATTAGGTGGGTCGGCTACATGGATCGCACGACGCCATTGTGTTTTATCGAAAACCATATTTTTAGAGAGGTTGTTAACTAAAATATCCCTCTCAATAACCTTGTTAAGTGTTTGTTTCGGCCTCCCCGATATTTTTTTATGGGGCTCGGAGTTGAGACAGGACATGGTAGATAATTAATTAAATTAAAGAGGAGAGGAGTTAAAAGGGATTTTAAAGCCTTTTGTCTGTATCTGCGTGCATATTATAAATCAGCACATTTCCCATACCTCCAACCCACCATTAGCCAGCTGAGGCCTTTAACCCATATATATACGCATCAATATATATATAAACAGCATTAGCTGCAAATAGATCCAAGAGTTTAGAGAGCAAAAAAATGTTAGGCTCAGCAGATGAAGAAACCAAGAACCACTCTTCTTCTTCTTCTTCATCATCATGGCGGCTTCTGTGTTGCAAAAATATCATTTGCAGTTCAAAGTCATCAGCATCATCAACAGTAGCAGAAGCAGACATGGAAGGTGGCCACCAGAAGAAGAAGAAGCCTGGAGGATGGAGGGCCATGCCTTTCATTTTAGGTACTTATTCAGTTGTATTCTCTGTGTGTGTGTGTTTTACAGGAGTGTTGTGTGTGTTGTTGTGATATGTTGTGAGTTGATGTGCAGGGAATGAGACTTTTGAGAGGTTGGCAGTGTTTGGGCTGTTTGCGAACTTTATGGTGTATCTAACGAGGGAGCTTCATCTGGAGACGGTGGCTGCTTCCAACATAATGAACATGTGGTTTGGTATTACCAACTTTGCCCCTCTCGTCGGAGCCTTCATCTCCGACGCCTGGGTCGGTCGCTTCAAGACCATTGCCTTTGCCTCCTTTGCTTCTCTTCTGGTACCAGTACCACAGCCCTTCTGTCTCTGTCTGTCTCTCTGTCTTTCTCTCTCTCTCACACACACACCACACACAAAAATGTGTACACTCTAAAGGGTGTACACGTCCAAAAAAGTGAAACTAGGCAAAGATAATATAAAATTAGTTTTCGTGCAAATTAAATGTCTTGTGTTTTACTTTTACATATAGTTGAATACAAGTGGGAAAGAATTGTGCCGGCTAAAGATAAATTCCACATGGTCCTTGATCAAATTTCTTGCAGTGTTGGGGAAAAGTTTTGCAATGAGAAATTTTTAAAATATTTTTTCCTTTTTTATTTGCTTGAATTTCCCATCATTATTTATTATTTTCTTTGATAATTTTTTAATGAGAGAACACTATGTTATCAATTTACATTTGAAGACAAATTTTTCTCTGTCTCCGCAAAAACTCTACAGCATAAGTAAGACTAAATGAATATAAGTTTGAAATTATTTTTATTTTGCAAGGAAAAAAGTTATATATGAATTTTTAGTAACGGGGTTGAATTTATTTACTGGTGTATATATGTATAGGTAAAACAACTATATATATTGGCAAAAGAAAACTACTATATATATATTTTAAAAAAATTATAGTTCTGATAAAACTTAAAAAATATATAATTGAACCAAACAAAATAGTGTTTGTAATCAACTCTCACTTTGTTCAGTGTTTATTGGTACAGTTCAGATTAGTTCTTACTTCTTACTTTATTAAAATTTTGTGGGGAAAAAAAAACAACTTTTACTTGTTAGCCAATTTGTTCTATAATAGTGTTTTCACCTTTCTCTAAGTTGTGGCAAACTTGAAAAAAAATTACAGTGCTAAATGAAATGCACCTTCCATCTTCTATACTCTCCCTAAACAAGGTATTTTGTGAGAACGTAGTGGACCAAGTGAACAGTGAACATGTAGAGAAAAAATCATTAAGGCCCCAACTAATAAAAAATTAAATTGGAAGAAGTCTCTCAATTTTATTTTTTTTTATATCAGAAGAAGTCACATAATTTTCAAAAACTAATACTAGTTCTTTCACTTGTTAGTAAGATTTTTTTTAATATTATTCTTTTTTTCAAACACCATAAACAGCCAGTTGGGATAGACTCAAATTAAAAATTAATAAAACAAAAGAAATACACGATTGTAGGGGTCAAATCTCAATGGATTAAAATGCAAGTTTGGGGTATAAGATAATTAAAATTGGGAATCAGATTTTCTCATAATCTTTTCTTTCCTTTTTTTTTTCAGTATTCTATTTCAGTCTTTAGATAAAAAAATAAATGGTCTCCTTTAATTTAAATGAGATACTAAAAAGAAAAGAAGAGAGAAGATGAAGAGAGAACCCATACCACCATGATGACAAATTCTTCTGAAATTTGTGACGTGAATTTCAATTTCACGGGTTCAGCTGTAGTCATTGTCTCATCTCAGCGTCACTTTCAAGAATCCCAACCAATCTCTCCCCCTTTGATTTTTCTTATTAGAATTTGCCCTTCTAATTGAAAATACTTTTGCTTAAACAGGGATTGGTTACAGTAACTCTAACAGCTTGGTTTCCAACTCTTCATCCACCACCTTGCACTCCTGAACAACTAGCCCAGAACCAGTGTGTAAAAGCCAACACTACTCAACTTGGTGTCCTTATTCTCGGACTCTGTTTCTTAACCATAGGCTCTGCTGGTATAAGACCTTGCAGTATCCCATTTGGTGTTGACCAGTTTGATCCCACTACTGATGAAGGCAAGAAAGGAATCAATAGCTTCTTCAATTGGTACTACACTACCTTCAGTATGGTTTTGCTCGTAACTCAGACTCTGGTGGTTTATATCCAAGACACTGTTAGCTGGAAGATAGGTTTTGGAATACCAACTTTGTTCATGTTCCTCTCAATCGTTATGTTCTTCGTTGGGACGAAAATCTATGTGCATGTTAAACCAGAAGGAAGTGTTTTCACTGGAATTGCTGAGGTCTTAGTTGCAGCTTACAAAAAACGACATGTGGAGCTTCCAAGTGACAACAAGATCGATGGGGTTTTCTATGATCCGCCATTGCTGGAGGGTTCTAGTGTTTTGTCAAAACTCCCTTTGACTCGTCAATTCAGGTTATACACCTCTATCATACAGATCAGCAAGAAATCTAATCACATAGGCCTTACTTTATTGAACAATAATTAGAGTAAGCTGAACTACCAAGAATATTACAGTCAATAGATTCGATAATAAAGAACTGAAAAGACTAAATTAATATATCTTCTTATACTGTGGTTAGTTTCTGGAAGAAAATGACAGATGAAGACAAAGTCAGACTTGTCTCGAATAATTATGTTTTAATGACATCATCGGGTTCTTAATTTTTTTTTTTTTTATTTGTTGTTGGATAGGAGCTTAAACAAAGCCTGCTTAATAATGGAGGGTGAGCTAAACTCAGATGGGACCAGAGTGAACCAGTGGAGACTTTCAAGTATACAGCACGTAGAAGAAGTGAAATGCCTAGCGAGGATATTCCCAATCTGGGCTGCTGGAATTCTCAGCTTGACTTCAATGGCACAACAAGGAACATTCACAGTATCACAAGCCTTAAAGATGAACAGGCACCTTGGACCCAAGTTTCAAATCCCAGCAGGTTCAGTTTCGGTCATATCATTCCTCACCATAGGCCTCTGGGTCCCATTCTACGACAGAGTCTTCGTACCTTCAGTGAGGAAAATCACCAAACACGAAGGGGGCATAACACTGCTTCAAAGAATCGGAATCGGAATGGTCTTCTCTATCCTCTCCATGATCGTCGCCGGTCTGGTGGAGAAAGTAAGAAGGGATTTAGCCAATTCAAATCCAAATCCACTCGGAATTGCTCCGATGTCGGTGATGTGGCTAGCACCACACCTGATTCTGATGGGAATGTGTGAGGCGTTTAATATAATCGGACAAATCGAGTTCTTTAACAGGCAATTTCCCGAACACATGAGGAGCATTGCGAATTCCTTGTTCTCTTGCTCGTTTGCTGCAGCAAACTATGTGAGCTCGATTCTGGTGACGGTGGTTCATCGGACTACAAGAACAGAGACGCATCCGGATTGGCTCGCGAACAATATCAATGATGGTAGATTGGACTATTTCTACTACCTTATTGCTGTGATTGCGGCTCTGAACCTGGCTTATTTCATCTTCGTTGCTCGGCGATATCGTTACAAGCCAACCGGAGATTTTCCTCATGACGTTGAACTAGCTTCGCACAAAGGCTAGTGGAATATTAGATCGCTGTTAGGGGTATTACGGTTACGTATGTATGATAAAATCTAAAAATATACAAGTATTAAAATAAATTTAAAGTGCATTAGTGAGCACAAAAGTTTTTGAAAGTGCATTGTATTTTTAATTGTTCGTTTTTAAAAAATAATGAATGTATTTGCACTTTCAATGGTTTCTTAAGTCAGGTCAATAGGAATAAAAAAGTAATATATATTATTAGAAAAAAAATTAAGAATACTATGTTAAAGAGATACACAGGATATGTCCCACTTATTTTTGAAGGGGGAAAAATATGAGAGCTTAAAATTATCCTTAATCTTTAATTAACAGTGTTGGACACTTGAACTGAAATAATAATTTTTTGTAACAATCATTATTATTTTTAAATTTAATCTTGGTATGTTAACATTTTATAATGTTTTATCAATGCTAAAATTTTAATATCAACATTTTTTGTTAACAATTGTTAGAGATAAATGAATAAAAATATTTTTTTTTCTAATGTTAAGGGATCAAACTAAAATTTCATATAAAGTTAAAAGCATAAAAACTAAAATCTTTGAAGATAAACCACTTAATTGCATGCTTATGAATTTATGATGGCATGTGACTCTTAAAGCACTTTCGTGAGTATCTATCCTCTCCAAGATCAATGACAAGCACTAAATTTTAAGAATTCATCTCATTCATCATTAGTCTTTACATTGTTAGTTGAGTTCTATACTTCTCAATATATATTTGGCATGTGAAAATTAAAAAATTTGGAAATTTTCATTTTCTAAAATATTCAAGCAATCATGTCGTAAAAGCCTTATGTATTATTTGTGTATTTTGAAATAACTAATTGTTTCATATGTCAATGATACCTTTTCAAATATTTTTTTTTTCAAAAAAAAAACTTTGAAGTACAAGAGAATGAAATGTTATTTATCTAAGGAACGTGACCCTCAAAATTTTCCAGCAGGATCCTAGCCGCGCAACGAGAAAACCCCACAAAATAAATGAATTTGTCGGATTTTATGGTAAGTTTGACAAATCTAATTGGCTTTATTCAAACTCTGTACAGTTTTATTGTCCAAGCTTTTAATAAGGGAGAATTTCAGACATTATAAATAGGAAAAAGACAATTTAGTACAGTGAAATCAAAAAATTTTAAATCAGTCTGTTTTGTACTTTTTTAGGTAATTACGAAAATGCCACGGAATTTTTCACAACACCAATTTCTTAATTCACAACATGAGTTTTGTAATTCACAACACCAGGTACTACGTATTTACAACTCACAGTGTAAATATGTAGTACCTGGTGTTGTTAATTTAATCACCCGTGTTGTGAATTAGGAAACTGGTGTTGTGAAAAATTCAGTGGCATTTTTGTAATTATCCAAAAAAATATAAAATAGACTGGTTTGAGATTTTTAGATTTCGCTGTATTGAATTGTCTTTTCCTTATTTCACTTGTCTTTTTTTAGAATTCTCCCTTTTTTTAATAATGTCGATGAGATCGATTATTGCTTGGCTCTATAATTTCCAGGCTGAAGATAATAGGACCACAAAAGAAAAGGATGATTGTGACGCACGTGAAATTGTGGCCCTTGTGACAAAAATAGAAAATCATCCAAATATAAAAGCTCGTTTCCCGTGAGAGTTGAGCGTACATAAATAAATTTACGTTCGATCAATGTTGTCTCCGAAATATTTAAAAAAAAGGAAAGAAAAAGAAAAGGATCATTAACATTTTGGGAAAATTCTAAAAAAAGATAAGTGAAATAAGAAAAAGATAATTCAGTACAGCGAAATCTGAAAATCCTAAATTAGTCGGTTTTGTATTTTTTTTGGTTAATTACGAAAATACCACTAAATTTTTTACAACACCAATTTCGTAATTCACAACACGAATATTCAAATTAACAACACCAGGTACTACGTATTTACACTGTGAGTTGTAAATACGTAGTATCTGGTGTTATGAATTACGAAACTCATATTGTGAATTACGAAACTGGTGTTATGAAAAATTCAGTGGCATTTTCGTAATTGCCTAAAAAAATACAAAACAGATTGATTTAGGATTTTTAGATTTCGCTGTACTGAATTGTCTTTTATCTATTTACAATATCTTCTTTTAGAATTCTCCCTGACATTTTTAACTTTTAAGGGTAATATTACTCATCTGAATAACTTATTACTAATCCAGCAAAAGCTTTTGATATTCTGAATGCCCACGCCTAAATTTTCGGGATAAATTTGTACTTTTAACTTTTTTTCTTTTCTCTGACTTTAGATAAACCACGAACGTTAGTTTTCTTAAAACAAAAAAAGAAAAAGAAAAAGTGAAGCACCTAAACCAAATTGCATAGTGATAATCACTATCCTTATTATTCTCATCAATGGAAGCATTACATATAAGCGTCGTGATAGTTGTCCCGCATTAATGTAATAATAGTGAGTTAGTGGAGGGGGCAGATCCTAGGATAATACTACTGTACAAGTTTCGATATTTGACCATAAATAACGGGAATTTGATTTTTTTTTTTTCGTAGCAAGTTTAAAAAATACTGTAATGATTCAAAATTTTGTGGGGGTGTTTATCCTTAATAAGCCAATCGCAGATTACAAAATCCCTTATATTTTGTCTTTCTCGTCCAATCACGAAACCTCATTTTGCGATCTCGTGTCTTCTGTAGGGTTGCTGAATTATTTCAGTGCACGTCTCTGTTGTTTAATTTATAATTTCTATGTTCCTTTTTCTTTTATTTCCCCTTTTCTTATTTTTTGTTTTGTTTTGTGAAATTGTTTTTTAAAAATATTTTTCTGTGCAATTGGAATAAGTGGAAAGCGATGTATTAATTCCTCAAGTTTGGTCCCATCGTCTCCACTCTTAGCGGTGCTCGCTTCTCACCGGATTATTGAAGTTAGTTTTACAACACTTACTTCAAATATCTTGCTTAATTATATGACTTTTTGAGAATAATCATCCAAACAGAAACGAGAAAGACAGTTTGTTCCGGAAAACAATTTTATAAAATTATTCTAGAAAATAGAAGATTTTTAAACAGAATCATCGCAATGCCTATATTTCTTGATAAATGGTCTCCTACTCATGTATAATAGCCCGTTTAAATTAGCGGTGGGAAAAATGATTTCTTGTTAAATATAATTTTGTAGAAGTAATTTTAGGCAAAAAAAAAAAGTCAAAAATTATAAAAATGACTTATATTTAAATTAACAGTAATAAAAGTGGCTTTTTGAACTTTTTCTCATAAACTACTTTTTATAATATTCCATACAACCCTTTATTTTTAGTTGACCTCTCAAATATATCCAATAAATGGTTTTCTTAGGAGCTATGTCTTAACCAGTGTTTAGGAACCCGGATCGGACCGGCTGATCCAGCCCAAAAACTGCCAACCTAGTGCCAAAAAGGTATGGTTCTGGGGTCAACCCGATCTAATTTTTTTAAAATAAAATCATTTTTTGTACTTTTTCTTAAAAAAATTATATTAATAACCTTGAAATATTCTTTCTCTCACCGGTTTAGTCCCAGTTTGACTCTAGTTTAACTTCGATCTAACCCATACTAACCTTTAACCAAGTACCCGACTGGTCTTTCATAACCTTGGTCTTAACCAAAAGCTCCTTACAATAAGAGTTTTAAGTCATTTAGCTTTCTTTAAACTTAAAACCCCAAGAAATGGTTGGCCTGCTTGCCGCCTTGCCGCGGGACAAGTTAAAATCTCAAGAAACACTTGTTGGAGGAAGAAAAAAAAAACAAGCTTTTTTTATTTAAGGCTATTACCAGGCCAGATTCAAATAAAAACAAAATTGATAGGCAGGGCAGGGGAAAAGGGGAAAGAATCTTTTTGAAATTTCATAAGAAGAGGATGTGCATAATCATATAATGTGGATGTAACTATTTTTGGTCTTTAATGATGGTGGCTCCAATGGATGATCATTGTACCAGATATGCTGCCTGGAACCAAAGATATACACTGCCACTTATTATTTATTATTATTTAATTTGAGTCCCCAAAATTCAATTGAAACAACACTACCTCTTATATATGTGGATGGCATGTGAATGATAGGGGTGTGGTGGGGCAGTGACGCGCAACACTGATCTGGAAAATCAAAAAAGGTGGTGGTACCAGCAACAACGTTTTGATTTAATACACACACACACATATATGACATATGTCCAAAATATTTGAACCACGCTTTGCACTATGTGTGAATCTAGTTCACTGGTCAAATAATAATAATAATCTAGTTCAAATCTTTTAAGTTACTTCACTGTCAAACCTCTCTCTCTGAGGCATGCAGCTTCCACTATCTTCCATGCCTGTGAAATGGACTTGTATGAGTCCAAACTCATCATTATATTGATCCCTCTCTGCACATGCTAGTCAGAGTGTTCTTGTGTTCTTATTTTTCCTTTTTTTTTAGCTTCTTCTTCTTTTTTTAATTATTACGGAGTATTGTTTATTGGGTGGGATTTTCAATTGAGAGCTAGTAACACACAAGAAAAGCAGATATTTTCGGCATTGTGTTTGATCACTGCCTTTCTTTGCCTTTTCTAAAATGATGCTTTTGATGCTCTGCTTGTATCACTCACAAAGAAAATAGGATCGAACCCGTGACATCCTACCATTTGAAAGGAATATCTCGTACCACTATGCTATAAGGCATTTGACTTCTATAATACAATGCAACTATATATAAACACATGATATGATTAGGGAATTAGAAAGCGTATTCATATTGGAGTGAGTGGACTCCCGCCAGCTACAGAGAAAATCATTCCCTCTAATCATGAATGCAAGTTAAGGTTAAAATCTACTCATTAAATATTTTATTATGATCCTTTAACACTATAAACTCATAAAGTTTCTAGGAGTGTAACAGCATATGATGGAGTAAAAGTGTCATTTGCCTTGAATTTTACAAAGTTGACAATTTAGTAAAGGGAGGGAGAAAATGTTAAGACTAAACGGAAATAACACTTTTACCCCATATGATAAAGTCTGTGTGTAATATTGTTGCATCCATGGAAACTTTGTGGCAGCTACATATGAGAGAGTATTTCGTAGGCAGATTGCATCTTAACTATGTATAAAAAAATTGTGTTGATTTCATTAAAGTACTACTTTTACTCATATGCATTGAAAACTATTACTCTAGTGCAATATCCCCTTGGTATGTGCAATCAAAAGAGAAAGTTTAAGAAAAATACTATAAATTTGGGAGAAAATGTGAATTGATTGATGTCTTGTATCTAAAACTAAAACTAACTTTTCTACTAACACTTGTATTTAGGACCGGAAAAGGCATTACATAAGTAATTTCAAACAAATCATAGAAGAGAAATGTAGCTACTCATGACAAACAACAATTCGAATTAAAGGTAGTTAAATTCAGGTTCGATCCCGACCTCATATAATAAAAAAGATAGTTAAATTCTATGTTTTTGGGTCCAACAAACCAAGTATAATTTCTATTGGTATAGACGAATGTACCCAAGTCTAATTTCGTGAACACAAAATAATATACTTTCACTACTACAAAAAAGATAATTTTACGTCTCCAAATCACGTCATTCTTTCCAAAAAAAAAGGAGGTAAAATATAAATGTGGTGGCATTTCTATAATTTTAAAAACATTATGTTGACTTTTAGAAGGTCCTCTGTTGGGATATTCCACTTCCCCAATGTTGGGGACCTTCCGCGTCCAGGGGTCCCTGCGTGGTCCCCCACCCCCTCCCATTTCCATTTTTGTACTCAGGCCCCCTCCCCTAGCCTTCTTGTTGCTAGCCACCCCTATATTCGTGCCCCACAACCCAACCCCTAATTCCACTTCCTCCTCTATTCGTGCCGCAACCTACTTCCTCCCCTGTCTGTGACATGACCCACCCCCGTCCTCGCAGTGCTGCAACCTTACCACATCCCATCCCTATCCTCACAATGCTGTGACCTACCCCCATTCCTCCCGAGCCCACTTCTCTCCTCGGCGACCCACCCCAACCCTGTCCTCGTCACGCCTAACCAATCCCTATTCCTCCCCTGGGCTCGTGCCTCGACCCAACCACCAGTCCACTTCCCTCCCCCGCGACCCACCAACCCGTCCGCATCGATCTCTCCCCAAAGTCCGTGACTCACGATTCCTCCCTCCAACACAACTCTTCATCGTCTTGGTGTGATTGGATCTTCTAGGTGCATGTCTTTGATTTTTGCTTATTCTAACAAGTATTCTTTTTTTACGTTCGAATTGGGGCTCTTTTTTTTATGAGACTAAATTCATTTACCACATTAACCAACAGCTTTTTTTTGTTGGCATTTTACTTGTCATTGAAATTCAATCCTCTTCTTAGTTTTCAGCAGCACTAAACTATCACATTTGCTTGGAGCCCCTGTTTCAAATAAATAAGAAACCTTTTAATATATTCGTACAGTCCATTCTTCATTTTTCATATGCTCCATATCTACCCAACATACCATCGTGAAGACAATGTTTAGAGGATATAGCAATAAGTCTAAAAACCTGTGTCATCGTCAGCCCAAATATTGGATAATGCAGGGAAAATGTCCTTGTTTATGCTAGTTTGTTGGTCTCACAGTAAATAATTGTATCTCTCATTATTGTGTCTTCCACACAGATAATAAAAATTGTGATGACTTCTCCAACAAATTAGTCACTGTTATATTATCGGCAAGAAATTACAGCATTATTTGTAAATTTATTGATATTGAATTGTGAATTAATCTAATAACTACAAATAGAAACATATTTCAAAAATTATATATAATCAGTATTAATGCATAGGACTCTATTAAAATCATGTAATTACTATGACGAATAAGATCTAACAATGTCTCTGAAGTATCGTTAAGAATAACTTTACATTAGGAGAATACTTAACGTGCCTAGATCTATCATAATAATTCCAATGATTAGTTTTACTTAAGAATATACTCAACTTAAATAGGGGCATGTAGTAGAGTGATAAAGATTCTTCCACCCTTAACCTTAATCAGGGGTTCGATCTCTAGCCCAAATCCCGTGCTGCTACAGAAGAGAGTTGAAAGAAAGCATTCTCAGCCTATTGTAGTGCAAGCTGAATGAGAAGTAATCACTTGTGCCTGTCTAATACAAATTGATATTTCCGGAGTAGAGTAAACTCTTGATATTGACTTACCGAGGATATAGTTAGATAAGCCATTAATACATCTGTCCAAATCATAATTGTTCTAGTGAATAACTAAAGAAAATAGAATAGATAGGTGCGAAAGTAAAAAAAAAAAATACTCAACTTTAATTTATGGACTAAATTAGAATGCATGCTGATTTTCAATGGCAATCTTTTGATTGAAACTATCATTGTTTATAGTGAGACACGATCATCAATCAATGTCTATTTTCATCTTCTTCTATCCAGAAGGGGAAAAAGATAGTGTGCATTGTCAAGTGCTGCACAGCCAGAAAGTCACATAACCTAAATTCTTCTATTCAAAATATTATTGTCATCGAATGTATTTATTTTTTTATAATTGTTATCTTTGTTTTTTTTAGAAAATCCTAAAAAATAGAAAAAAAATATATAATAAAGACAATTTAGTGTGTTGAAATATAAAAATCCCATACAATACTTTTGTACAAAGTTGGAATTTTAAAATCTTGCAAATTTTGAAAAATTATTTAAATGCCTTTAGACTTTAATAACTTAAGTATCTATATTAAAAACTTGAGTATCTAAATTAATAACAACTTGAGTATCCATTAATACTGTAATTGTTAATATAGATTCTCAAGTTATTAAAATCCATAGAGGCATTTAAATAATTTCATAAAATTTTCAAAATTCCAAAAATTCTAGATTCATATGGGATTTTCACATTTTAGTATATTGAATTTTGTTTTTATTCATTTCTTTAGTATTTTTTTTGGAATTTTCCCTTATTTTTTTAAATATGTATTGTGAATTATCTTAAGTAGGAGAACTATTTTAAAAGCAATGAGATCCTATTCCTACCCTGACTAACATTAATAACCCATTTATTTATTTACCATAATAGAATTGAAAAAAGTTAATTTTATGAATGTAACAAAATCGAGTTTTGAAATAAAAACAATATCAAGATTGTCAAATATGTTAATTGGAATACAACATATACTGTATATCATAATTAATGGTTAGTAATGAATTAAAACAAGTCAACGTCGATATGACGATTATCCTGATCCCTGAAAAGAGCTAACTGATCATTATCACTGTTACAAAAAATAATTAGGTCTGTAATGATGCAGAGTTTTCAAATCCAAGCTTCACGCGTACAGTTGTTTTTTTCCCTTCTTCTAGACATTATGTGTTTGTTTGGAATAAATGATTTGAGGGTAATAAAATCTTATTTGTAAAGTACAAAGTAAATATGTGAAATGGGCGTTTTTTATACTTTATGCATAAGATTTTATTTAGTCAAATTATGGGTTTGTTTGTTATAACTTATTTAAAACAAATAAGATCTTATGCATAAAGTACGAAAAAAACCCATCTCACATACTTACTTCGTACTCCGTAAATAAGATCTTATTACCTCCAAATAAATTATTTCAAATGAGCACTAAGTTATTCTAAACGAGTCCTATGCGCTCGTTTGTAATGACTTATAAGTAACTTATTACGGAGTACGTAATAAATATGTAAGAAGTGTCTTTCTCATACTTTATTTTGTGCATAAGATCTTATTTAATTAAAATAAGTTATGACAAACAAGCCCTTCACTTCTTTCAACAATGATTTTTATCATGATAAGAATTAGGGAAATTTACAATGAGGTATCAAATAAAGGACTTTACGTCAAATAGGTATCATAAAATCGCATATTTACAGTCAGGTCCTAAGGTTGTAAATTTCCACTGCTGGGGTTGTAAATTACAACCTCACCCCAACAACGCAATTAGCAACTCCAGGTTGTTAATTAGGACTTGACAGTAATAAATTCCTAAAACCTGAGACTTGACTGTAAATACGCAATTTCACAGGACCTATTTGATGTAAAGTCCTTTATTGGGACCTTATTATAAATTTCCCTAAAAATTAACAGTTCTGATCATGGCAGAGAAGAAAGCAAGTAGAGTAACAACAGGGCTTGGCCCTACCTTTCACCAAGAGAAAACAAGTATGGGTCTCATTGGTTTAATGTATTGGGCTCAATTTTGTTCTTCATTTGGGACTTAGTAACTTAACTGATCTATTCAGAAGTTGGGCCTAAAATCTGGTCTCTCAGCAAACTGGTTCTGGTTGGTCCTGCCTGAAATAGATATTTTCTGGGCTTTTCTTTCAAAACTGTGAATTACATTAAGAAAGCCCAAAATATTATGGGAGTTTGCAGGATTGAAGTAAGACGAAATGAGGGTGTTTAAAATTATTAATGCTTAAATTAAAGAGGGTATATATAAGCCTTCATGCAGACAAACTACAGACTAATATGCTAACCCTAGAATCTAAACAAGATGTAATGTGGAAAAAATATTAATATATTATCCTATATTAATTGTTGTCCATATTATGCTTACTAGCTCGGGACATGGACATTTTTGTAAACCAAATTTCATTCTCAATGTTTTTATTTTTTCTTTTCCCGTTCACTCTCAGCTCAGCTTATGTAAGTTCACTCCTAACATTCATTGCAGTAGGAATTTCGTTCTCAAAGATCAAATATATCTCTCACAATTTATATTCTATCCATCGAGCATGCTAGATGGGCCAATGTTTTCAAGAGAAGGTGGATGAGGCGAGAAGGAAAGTCACACTGACAGAGACTTAGTCCACAACCAAATTCAGAACAAGGCTTCTCTTGCGGCGGTTCCTCTGGGAATGAATGTCACTATAGACAATACTGGAGAATGCCCAGAATTAAACAGGAGGAGGAGGAGGAGGAGCCATAGAAGTTAGAAGGCATAGAGATGCTGGAGAAGATGGTTAAGGTTCTGAGACAATCCGAACCCCCCCATAGCCATTAGCCACCACTCTCTACCTTTCTTCTCTCTTATCTTCTGTTGAAAGTTGAAATGCAGTGCCTTTTTGTAGCATCTGGTCGACCTCATCAACACCTCTATCTCCTCAAGTGTGTTGAAGGTGTCTCTAAATTTAAAAGCTTGTGTTGACATTGATATCAAAATGCAATTTGAAGTGTTGGGCTTTACAAGGGATATATACACAATCCTTCTTTACCTGTATTAACCGCAAGGAGGGATTTTGAAAGAAGAGAAGTCGAGAGTAATGGCGTGATGAATACTCTGATAGAAGACGAGAGAGAAAAGAAAAGGAGGGAGTGATGAGGTTTGTTTGCAATTTGTAGTGCCATGTGTCCTGTTTTAATTGAGAAATACAACAGTGTAGGGCCCACTATTTTAAAAGGAATGGTGTTTAGAGTCCATCAACGGTTTTGTTATTTTTACACAATTTTCTAAGATATTGTTGTCAATTTTGCACCTAAAAAGACATTATGGTGGTAAAGGCACGTTGGAGAAGACTTAATATGTAAACTTGCCCCTTTGCCTTATATAAATATATCTATTTTTATAATATAAGAATAATCATTCTGATTTTTTTTTTTGCTTTCGCAAGGTATCCTCCAGCCCGGTAGGCCAATGACTAATTATTCGCTCATTGTGGTACCTCTACTCACTCCAATTTTAATTATAAGGACATTGAATTTTTTAGAGAATTTTAGGAAAATCCTAAGAAAAATAATTGCATTACTTAATCATATTATATTTTGTGTTTTATTACATTATATATTAGTTTATAAATCAAACAACATAATTTAAAGAAAAACCACAAATTTGAATGTATTAAAGTAATAAAATTAGGTTTTTTAGGACTTTTTAAGAATTCTCCAAAAAAATCAATGAGCCCCTATAATTAAGATCGGAGGAGTATTAAATACTAAATAATAAACATAGTAACATTAATTATTTATTTTTTTCATACTAAACTTGCTGCCCTTAATAGAGTCAAACCAAATCATTATTTTCTATTTAATTTTGGGCTAAATGTTTCTCTTTGTCAAGAATCAACGTCAACCAATAAGATACTCTAGCCTTAAGTATGAGGACTTGAGTTTGAATTGGTTTTAGTTGGCAAAATAACATGTTAATTTTGTTTTGGGTTAAATAATAATTTTGTCTTGAAAGTATGTAAGGAGGGGGAAGTTTGCCTCGAAAGTTTGCGTAAAAGGGCAATTTTACCCTAGAAATTTGTAAAGTAGGCCAATTTTGCTTATACTATTTATTAACTAAATATATTGAACTGATAGTTCACATATCATTCATTGTAATTTTATTAAGGTGAAAATTTATACCAAAATTTTTAAATCTAACCTTTTAAAAAGAAGAATTAGATGACAAAAAGACTTCTGAAACAAATTTTCGCTTTAAAAGATATAAATTGGATGACATGTGGATTGTTAGATGAATATTTTTTGTCAACTAATTGTCAAAAGTAACGAATTTAAAACTTTCAAGACAAATTTTTACCTTAACAAAAATAAAATGGATAACACGTGGACTGTCAGTTTAACATATTTGATTAGAGGTAGAATTGCCCCCACTTTGCAAACTTACGGGGTAAAATTATTTCTAAAAAAACTTCTGGAGTAAAATTGGCCTTCCGTACATACCTCTAGGTCAAAATTGTTGTTTAACCCTTTTTCATTTAATTTTAGGCAAAATGTTCTTCTCTATTAAGAAGCAGTGTCAACCACCGATCATTGATTCTAATGGAAGAAGCTTTGATATTAAGTTTTGAGTTGAGTTGGTCTCAATTGGCAAAACAATATGTTAATATAAATTTGTTTTCATTTTGATTTTAAACACTCAAATTCCGTATAAGAAGTTTTGGTCTCTCAAGTTTATTGTGCTTGAAGCACTTATCCCTATTATTCAATAAAATCTTGGATCATTTTACCTCTTAATGGACCAAAATATCTTGTTTGAAGCTTGGGGATTGAAATTAAAGTGAGAGCAAATTTGAGGACCAAAGAGAAATGAGGGGCATCTAACATTCTAAAATGTTTTGTGATGTGTGCAATAACTACAAGTATTTTTTTTTTGCTACAGAAGGGGTCTGAGCCCAAGAAACTAATTATTAAATCTACGGGGGAAGCATCATCCCTCCCAATAATCCTTTAACATGTTTTCGATTTCTTTCGGTGGTGTATACCATTTCTGCATTCCTTGACTTAGGTGAAGACTCAAAGACGCTAATTTGTGAGCAACTCTATTGCCTTCTCTGTAAATATGCCTGACTTCAACCTGCCATTCCTTTCGAATAAAATGTTGAATCTTTCTTATAAGACTATGACATCTATTCATAGTTTTCTGAGAATTAATGGCTTCGATTACTTGCAATGCATCACTTTCTACTTCTACCTTCCTGAAGCCTAGTTCCCAGCATAAGCAAAGTCCTTATGATATAGCTTGAATTTCTGTGAAAACTGGCATAGCAACAGTGATTCTCTGGGTAAAGCCCAATAGCCATTCTCCTTGATCTCCCCTAATCACTCCAGCACATCCTACTTCTTCAGCATTTCTGCACGTTCCATCAACATTCATCTTGCACCATCCTGATTTCAGACGGGTCTAGGAAATCATTTCAAGTCTCTCGTTTAGTGGTTGAAGAAAGTCTCCCACCCACTTCCTTCTATAATTATATAGAAACTCTTTAACTCTAGCCCCAGGTTGGAACGGCTCTCTGAAGTCAGTCTCATATATTCGTTCATTTCGCCACCTCCATAAAAACCAACATCCCACTACAAAAGTTTCTGGCCAAAGAAAATCCTCCATGAATTTTCCCCCTAATGTCAAATTATTCCAAAGCCAATTACTCCAGTTAGACGAAAAAAATTGAGATCACAATTCCTTGGGTAGCAGCTCCTTCCAGGCCTTCCTAGCCAGCACACAATCTCTCAGTGCATGCTTTTGGGATTCTCTCTCGTGATGACATATACTGCAGAACTCTGACGTGCTCTCCCATCTACATGTGAGTGCCATGGTGGGTAATTTCTCATGAATAACCATCCACATGAAGACTCGTACCCTCTCTGGAATTTGCAATTTCCAAACTGTTTTCCATTTATTCCATCCTGTCACTCCTATAGGATTTTGTAACCATTGGTATGCGCTAGCCACAGTGAACATTCCATTTGCTGTGAGATTCCAAGTCCTGGTCTCCTGGGAATTTTGTGCTCCTCCACCTGTAAAATTCTTATGAAACAAATTTTGGAGTTTTACTACTTCTTTCCACAATTGTGAGTCTCCATTTTTTGCAATCAGCTGATCTAATACATTCACTTCTCTCCCATATTTGCCTTTTAATACCTGAGCCCAAAGTTCATTTGGCTTTGTCTGTAATCTCCACAGAATTTTCAGCAGAAAGGTGTCATTCATGGAAGCTAGGGACTTGATTCCAACCCCTCCTTCCCCTTTCGGTCTGCATAATTTCTTCCAGGCCACAACATGTCTTTTCTTCACTCCATTTGTCTCCCCCAGATAAATTGTATTTGTGCCTTCTCAATTTCTTCAGTGACCCTTGACGGAATTTGGACATGCTGCATCTGGTATAACGCCATAGTGCTAGTTACCGAATTGACAAGAGTTATTCTTCCAGCCAAAGACAGACTAGATGCTCTCCATCCTTGCAATTTCTTCCGAACTCTCTCCACTATGGTAGAATATTTGTCCTTACGCTTTCTCGGGTACAAAATGTTTGCTTCGAGATATCTTCCTAGCTCCTCCACTTGCCTGAACTGACTCCTTGAACATATCTCCCTTCGGGTAAGACTGTTAACATTGGGGGAGAAGAAAATATATGACTTCTCTCGACTGACCGCATGTTCGGAAATGAGACCAAACTCTTGCAAACAATTAGAAATCATGTCTATTTGATTAGTATTAGCCTCTGCAAAAAGAACAAGATCGTTAGCAAACATCATATGAGAAATTAGTGGACCCTTTCTCCCTACTCTCATCCCCTTCCATTGTTTTTCTCTCACTCTATCTTGAATCATATGGGTTAGTTTTTCCATTCCAAGCACAAAGAGATATGGGGAAATAGGATCCCCTTGCCTGAGTCCCCTCGATGTCTGAAACTCTTCTAACTTTTCACCATTCCACAAAATATTGGTAGTAGAGGTTTTGACACACCTCATAATTAAATTAGTCACAATCTCTGGGCAATCTAATTCTTGGAGAATTTTTTCCATAAACCCCCAGTTTATCCTGTCATATGCCTTCTGAAGATCTACTTTAATTGCCATAAAACCTTTTTTTCCCCCTCTTTCTTCTCATAGAGTGGATCATTTCATTCACTATGATAATGTTATCATGGATGACCCTTCCTGGAACAAAGCTTACTTGATAAGGAGAGACTATCTTGGGCATGATCCCCTTTAGACGCTGCACAATAATTTTTTACAAGCATTTATAGAGGACATTACAAAGAGAGATAGGTCTTAGCTACGACACGCACTCTGGTGGCTCTACTTTAGGGATTAAAGTAATGAGCGTGGTATTTATCTTCGTAATTCTCTCCAGGTTTTGCCACATATCCTTAATTGATTTGATCACTCCCTGTCTAACAATATCCCAATTTTTTTTGAAAGAAGACAGCGGGGCACCCATCTGATCTAGGGGCCTTTAATCCTCCTATAGCAAACAAGGCTTTTTTTATTTCATCATCAGAAATTTCATCTCTGATTTGTCTCCATTCTTCTGGTGGAATTCTCACCCATGTGTGGTTAGGCTGAATCCATCCCCTATTATTCCTTTCCTCCTGGAATAGATTCTTGAAATAATCATTAACAAGCTCTCCCACCTTTAGTTCTCCTTCCACCCATACATTGTTGTCATTTTTCAAAGAATTGACTCTATTTTTCCTCCTTTTTATTGATGTTGAGGTATGGTAGTAGGCTGTATTTCTATCTCTGTCATTTAGCCAAGTTGTCCTAGCCTTTTGGAACCAGAGGATCTCCTCTCTGTCAAGAATTTCTGTCAATTCTACATTTATTTTAACTTCCAATTCTTCAAGGAATCTGTTTTCATTTCCTTGAAGAGCATTTTGAATACCTTTAATTCGGTGGTTGAGCTCATTCTTCTTCTTGGTGATGTTACCAAAGATCAAATATTCCATTCAATCAATTTCCCTTTGAGGTAAGCCAACTTCATTTCTGTCCTTTCTTGGTTATTCCAATTTTTTGCAAGAAAGTCTTTAAAATTCTGATGTTTTAACCATGTAGCTTCAAACCAGAAAGGTCTTTTACTTCAATCCACTTGTTTCCTGTCTAATGAAATTAAAAGTGGATGATGATCAGATTGAATCCTCTCCCAAACTTTAATTGAGGCTTCGCTAAATTCATTTCTCCAAACATCATTACATAGCCCTTGGTCAAGTTTTTGTAGAGTCTGCAAGCAAACTGACCTTTAGGCCTTTTCCACGTATACTTCGGACCTTCTGACCCTAAGTCGATGAGATGACAACTATCAATATTTTCCTGAAATTTCGCACACTTCCTTTCATTAGCTTTGACCCCACCACGTTGTTTATTGGCTGATTTTATGTCCCACCACATTGTTCATTGGCTGATTTTATGTCATTAAAGTCCCCAGCCAAGAGCCATGGCAGAGACATTGATGATTCTATGCTTCTTAATTCCTCCCACATAAGTCTTCTTTCAATTTCTCTTGGGCTCCCGTAAATGGCTATAAAATACCACGGGGTATTTCCCACCCCTTTGACCACACAATGGATGAATTGGTTATGCTTATGAACACAGGTGATTTTAATGTCATCATAATTCCACAAAATCCAGATACCACCAGATAGGCCTCTAGCTTCCTCTATGATTTGAAGGCGAAAGCCAAGTTTCTTAATCACCTTCTGGGCAATAATTCCACTACATCGGGTTTCCACAAGGACCACAATTCTAGATTTAACATTTCTAACAAGGTATTTTAGGGCTAAACCGAAATTCTTACCGACAGTTCTTCGCACATTCTATACAATAATCATTGGTAATAAAATCAACAAACTTAATACACCAATAAAATTTAGGACAGATCACCTTAATTGGCCTCCTGGCTAAAAAATTGAGGCGTAGCTACTCCTTGTTGTTCCTTTACTCGGGATAACAGGGGATGTTTCTCTTTCCCTCTCATTCCCCCTCTCTCTCTCTGCGCTACGCTCTGTGCTTCTTTCTCTCATCTCCATGCTGTTAGGAGTAAGTACTACAAGTATTTTTTCAATACATTGAGCACTTGTTTTTTATGCCGATGCGCGGAAAAAAAACCTTTTTACGTGGATGGATCTTAACCCAAGATTTTTTTTTTTAGAAAAAATCACAGTACTGTACGAGGCCCTTCTGCCCCTGAAAATACAGGTCTAACCCATGAAGATCCACAATGCGACGTCAGCACTTTGCCACCTTTGCTTGTAGGGGGTCCCACCTCCGACAAAACAAAACGGAAAACCCGCTTTCTTCCCCATTCGACCTTCCCAAAGCTTAAACCCTTTAAGCAACTGCCACATTAGCACCAGAAGCGCAAGAACGCGCGCCGGCTTCCCATTTCTCCGTCTCCTTCTTCATCTCCTTCTCCAATCTCCATCTTCTTCTTCACTTCAGTTCACTTCATTAACATTGAGACCTATTGATTTTTCCTCCCATGGATCCTCCATCGTCCACGCCACCATCTCTTCACATGGCAATGGCCGCCTTCTTTGGAGCCTCTTTGATGGCTCTTTCCGCCTTCTACATTCACAAGCGCAGTGTCGACCACGTGCTCCGCCGCCTCATCGAGATTCGCCGCACTCACTCTCGCACTTCCGGCCCAAGAAGGGAGCCAGAAGAGCTCTATGGTGGTGGTGACCATGACGAATACGACGGGGATGGCCTCTCTGAGTTTGGTTCCGACGGTGGAGGACCGGTTGTTGCTGTGAGAGATTATCCTAGAAGCTCGTCGACGTCTTTGGACGGAAACGGGCATCGCAGTTACAGAATCTCTTCGTCATTACCAAATGTTGCTGTTAGAACTGAGTGGTTCGAAGAGGACGGCAATTTTGACCAGTCAGTGGGCTATGAAGCTCAGGCTCGTGCTTCTTCGCTAGATAATCTGAACTTTGTTGCATCAGGGCTTCCTTCACTTCGAATGGATCAAAGGGATAGTATGTCTTCAAAGGCCTTCTTCGTTACTTTTTCTAAATGAATATGCTATTTCATTTATGTTTGTAACGATAAGCTAGACGCAAGGAGACAATGAAATTGATCTTCTTTCGATGTGGAGGTGCAATTTTAATCAAGAAATTATTTTTGAACTGTACTTTGCCTTACTTCTGTTTGCTTTGTGGTTTTTACAGGAGAGAATGCCCAGCTTTCATGTTCCTACAAAAGAATAGCGTCTATTGGTAGGATTATGACTCCGAGGTCTCCCAGCCGTAATACCTTTGAAAGCGCTGAAGACTCTGACGAAGAAGGACCTGGCCTTGAAAATGATGATCGTATTCCTTTCTATCCGGGGAATACAGAGTCTTCAGATAATTATGTGAGAATATACTTTCTTATCTCCTTCTGAACTCTTTTTGCACTGTGAATGAATTTGTTTCCAACTTTCATCTGATATCGATTTTTGCCCTTTTCTTTTCCTTCAAGATCAGAGAATCGGGGTTAAATACAACAATTATATACCTTATTTCTTTTTTCCTGTTAATATTATGTTTTTATCGAGTTCTGGACGAACTGAGTAGTATTTGATTAAGATGTTAATTAAATAGTTGACAATTCTAAGAAATTAGAATGAAAGGATGCTTTTGTAATGTAATAATTTTGATAGTATTGGTGCATGATCCTTGATTTTCTCAATTGACTCACTTTTAGTATTTGATTACTCATTAGTGCTATATTAAGTGTTTTCAACTTGTACGTGTTGTTGTAGGCAGTAAATACAAATATATGCAGTTTGTCTGCTATTTTAATTAGAGGTGATGATGCGAACTGTGCAAACAGTGAGACTATAAGAGAAGCTAAAACCGGTGCAGATATTCAACACGATGGAAAAACAGGATCAAGTTCTGTAAACTTAGTTGGAAATGGTCTCACGTTTTCCAATACTGTCTCACCTCCAAGAATTGCAATGCAAGGTGCCTTCACATTCCTATCATATTCTGTCTGCTTACTGTTTCCAAGTTCTTTTCATGCTATATATTTCTTAATTTTTTTTTCTGTAATGTAAGTTGCATGTTTCTATTATCTTTCCATTTTCCTCCCAACTATGAGGTAAATTGTGTCACAAACATATCGTTTTTAGCCACATCAAACTAAGTATTATGTTTACTTTTATTTTACTTATATGGTTAAATATTGAAAGAGGTGAATGTTTGACGTGTCTGTTTGTTCTATAAAACCTTTAGGGTCCACAAATTTTGAAGAAGAGGAAGTATGCAAGATGATTCGTGAATGCTTGAATTTGCGTGAGAAATATGTTTACCGGGAAGAAGTTGCTCCTTGGAAGGCCAAACCTTTGGCAAAGAACTCTGATCCATATCACTTTGATCCAGTTGAACCATCATCAGTATGTTTGTTGCTTGTCCATTATGGATCTGTGTTAGCATTCTGCAAGATAATCTGTATGTTAAATAGTAGGTCATTTTTCTTCTGAGTGCAAGTTTAATATCAATATAACAAACTTTTTGTTGTTTCAAACAGCATGACTTCAGGATGGAAGATGGAGTTGTACATGTTTATGCAAGTAAAAATGGTAAGCACTGAAAGTGGTACATAGTGGGCGTCAAAGACCATTTCTTTCCGAAAGTTGAATCTTTTAGAAGGTCTTGGATTGCCTTTTATTTATATATCTCTTCAAACGAGTGTGTTCTGAGGCCTGAGCTTTGAGCATGGACAAAATACAATCCCACCATATTCAGCTATGTAGTATAATTTAATTTGGAGAATGCTGGTTGGCAAAAAGTAAACTCTTAACCACTTGGTCACTGCTGACAAAAGTTTTGATGCCATTCAATGTCAAGGACCTGCTTGTCCCAAAATCATACTCTGTTGAAAGTCCTACATTGGTTTTGATATACATCTAACAAAGTGTCTATGAATAAAAGTTTTCCTCAATTACCTTAGCATCATTCATTTAATATTTAGGTTTTCCCAAAAGCTTATTATGTTTGGTGGGTGTCCAAAAATGGTGTTGATATATATATATATATATATATATATAAACTTTGTTGAAGGCGGGCCTTGGCGCAATTGGTGGGTGCGCTGGCTTTCCGCCCCCAGGGTCAAGGTTCGAACCCTGGAAACAGCCTCTTGGCAATAATGCTAGGGTAAGGCTGCGTACATATAGGGTTTCCTTCCCCTGAGCCAGCGATTGTGCGGGAGCCGCTTGGCACTGGGGTCCGCCTTTATATATAAACTTTGTTGTGGGCCCAGTCTTTCCATGCAGTCTGAAATGGGACACACTATTCATGACTTATGTATAGTGTATCTTCATATAAATGTTATATAATTGTTGATTGTTGATTTGGCTATGATTAAAACAAGTATAATCTTTTTTTCAGTTACCTTGGTAAGATTCATTTTAATTTTTTACTTATTTCACATCAGAACAATTGAGCATTCAAAGAAACTGTTTTGCAGACTCTGAAGAGCTCTTCCCAGTTGCAAACTCAACAGACTTTTTTACAGATATGCATTACATTCTCAAAGTCATGTCTAATGGAAATGTTCGCTCTGCATGCTACCATAGGCTACGATTCCTTGAGGAAGTAAGTTTTTTTTTGCTAACTTATTTTTATCTGATTTCTGTTTTTTTCCCCTGATGGCATTTAATTATAACCTTCATATGATCATTATGCAGAAATTCCGGCTTCATCTGTTAGTGAACGCAGATAGGGAATTTCTGGCCCAAAAAAGTGCGCCACACCGAGATTTTTACAATATTAGAAAAGTTGATACTCATATCCATCATTCTGCGTGCATGAATCAAAAGCATCTACTGCGCTTCATTAAATCGAAGTTAAAAAAAGAACCTGATGAGGTGGAAATTGTTGTAAATATATGTCTTAATTCATGTTTAGCTTATTGTGACCCATTTTTCATTTTTGCTCTTCTAATTTTTTAGATTGCTGGTGCTTCTTAATTATCTTATTATCATATGTGGGCAGGTTGTAATATTTAGAGATGGAAAGTATATGACACTGAAGGAGGTGTTTGAGAGCTTGGATTTGACAGGGTATGCCGTACTTAGTTCTGTTTAACTATCGTCACAGTTGTCCTTCCTCTCTATTGTTGTGGTTGCTTGTTCACATGTTGTCTGAATAGTAGCATCTCGTGTGCAGGTATGATCTGAATGTTGATTTGTTGGACGTTCATGCTGATAAAAGCACCTTTCATAGATTTGACAAATTCAACCTAAAGTATAATCCTTGTGGACAAAGCAGACTTAGAGAGATATTCTTAAAGCAGGATAACCTCATCCAAGGTTTGTTTGAGAATAAGAAGATACTAATAAATTACTTGTTTGCAGCTTAGTAACTCATAAGAATCTTAGGGTTATATGTGGATTTCTTTTTCAATTCACAATAATTAAAGTCCACCCAAAATGCACAGGAAGGTTTTTGGCTGAAGTAACAAAGGAAGTTTTGTCAGATCTTGAAGCAAGCAAATATCAGGTTTCTTATCTTTGTGGTAGTAGATTCTTTACTGGTGATATTTCCTATCTTGATTCATTTGTATACATACAATTTACAGATGGCTGAGTACAGGATTTCCGTGTATGGAAGAAAACAGAGTGAATGGGATCAATTGGCTAGTTGGTTTGTAAACAATTCTCTCCATAGTGAAAATGCAATATGGTTAATTCAGGTAATTTGTTATTCAGAGTTCAATTTTTGCAACTTTTTTTTTTTGTTTGAATGCATGGCGTGGCATTTAATCATTGGGCCCTAGATCTGTTGGATCACTGTGTCAAGATTTAGTCTCGATTTTCATTTATTTGTCATTTCATCTTTCCATGAGATTGGTACAGATCGACTTCTTATTATCACAAGGCAGAATCAGTTTCAATATATTACAGTAGCCTTCAGTTGTATGGTTTTCCACTGTAGAAGTTGTTCCTTGGCTCATTGCAACTTTTAGGACCTCTTTTATTATTTTGTATAAATTGGAGTGGGGCGATGGGGCATTGTTGAAACATAATCTTGAAAAAGTGCTCTTGGTTGGGTAATCAGAGTCATTTTTGCTTTATTATTCTTGGTAGAAAGAGTAAACTTTTAAAGAATGTTCCTTGCAAGGAGAGGAGGCCAATGGGATTTCAAACAGGGGATGAACTACCAAAGGGGAAGGAGATCCTTTTGTTTTTTTTTTTTGGTTGGGGGGGTGGGATTGCAGTAGGGAATCCTTGGAAGCCCAAAGATCAGCTACATAGGTTGGCGTAAAAGAGGGAAGAGTTGGATAGGGCTTCCCTTTTTTGATGTAGCAGGGCCCTAGTGGGAGGCCTACATGACATGCAGTTATTTCTGCAAGCTGTAAGATATAGATTGAAAGGAGGGAAAACTAAACTAACTAATGAAGCGGTTGGAATTTGCGTTGCCCTAGCCCCTAGCACACCAACTAGGAAGAAAGATTTTATGCCTTTTCGCCAAACCAGAATGAAGGACCAATTGGGTCTATGAAAATTTCTTTCTTTTGCGGCTCTTTATCATTCTTAAGCGTTCTAGTTGAACTATCTCTATTCTGAGCAGCTCTGAATAAAGCACACACCAAGCAGATCTAATTTGTGTGTCAAACTTTCTAGGGAATCTCTGGGATGAATATTTTCCCTTTCTTTTTCTTTCCTTTGAATGTGGTGCCAACATGATCCTATTTGAAGAAGCTTTTCACATCATTATGGAAAGAATATACATCTGGCAATTTATTTAAAATAAATCCTATTCTTTCTACAAGAATTTACAAGTATAAAATGGATTATAAAAGAGAATTACTACCAATAACAATTTTCTGTATGATACTTCAACATTTTGATCTTTGTTTTACAAGATTTTATTCCGGATCTCATGCAATCTGTTCCCTTGTGTCTCCTTTGAGCTTTGGGATTATTGTTCATTAACTATGTTCTGTTTCTAATTTTCATTGGCACAGTTACCCCGACTATACAATGTGTACAAGAATATGGGAACTGCTACCTCGTTTCAGAATATTCTGGATAATGTGTTTATTCCTCTGTTTGAAGCCACAGTGGATCCAAATTCTCATCCTCAGTTGCATTTGTTCTTGATGCAGGTTAGTCCCTCTTCTACTTTTTGTGCACATTAGCCCCTACACGTGCTTGCATTTTTTCATACAATAGGTCACATTGCTATGATTGTTTAACACTTCTTCTAACCTGCCAGTGTAACTATGCTCAAGCTTTCAGTACCTGAGACATGCTTAGGTTGATGCTTTGTCCTTGCTTGTGTGAAACTTTCCTATCGCTACCAAAGAGTCTCTGCATATTTCAATTCAAAATAAATTTTTTGCTTTGCTGCAAGTTTCATCTGGAGTAAGTATTCCCCATGCAATGGTTCTTCTTTGTGACAAAGGGGTGCCTGGGATCTGCCATCTGAGACCATCTGGGCTCAAATTTGATTTGTAATTCTCTGTACTGTAGACTCTTGATAAGGGTTAATGATAATCAATGCTAAGAGATTCTGCATCACTTTCAACTCCTTTTCATTGCCATCTTAGTCAAGGATGTCTAAATAATAGACACAGGAAGCTGTTATGCTGTTTGTTCTTGATATTGCTGCCTTTTTTCTGCAATGTGTTGAACGTGTTATATTAAGCTATTACCAAATGCAGGTGGTGGGATTTGATCTTGTAGATGATGAAAGTAAACCAGAAAGGCGCCCAACTAAGCATATGCCAACCCCTGCTGAGTGGACAAATGAATTTAATCCAGCTTATTCTTACTACCTTTATTACTGCTATGCAAACCTGTATACATTAAACAAGGTCTCTCTAATGTTTTCCTCCTGCTTCAGGTGGTAACAAATTATATGATTTTATGTTTATTCACAAATTTAACTTCATTATAATTTTCTGTTGGTTCCAGTTGCGTGAATCTAAGGGAATGACCACTATAAAATTGCGGCCACATTGTGGAGAGGTTATCATTTATTCATTGTATTAGAATCTATCCTTTATGCTCGTTGTTGAAATGGACATGACTATTATAGTCGGCAGGCAGGTGATGTTGATCATTTGGCTGCTGCTCTCCTCCTCTGCCACAACATTTCCCATGGGATTATTCTGCGGAAAACCCCCGTCTTGCAATATTTGTATTACCTTGCACAGGTTAGTCCTCTCAAAAAATCACTCTATCAATATAGTGATTTGAGTCGTTCTCACATGAGAGGTGTTGCTGATATTCTGAGTTTGAAATAGTTTTGATGTGAAATGCCTGCACCTTATGGTTTTCTGCTAATTTGTACTAATACCATCTTCAGATTGGATTAGCGATGTCGCCCCTGAGCAACAATTCTCTTTTCTTGAACTATCATCGCAATCCAATGCCCATGTTTTTCCAGAGAGGTCTAAATGTTTCTCTCTCCACTGATGATCCCTTGCAAATTCATTTGACTAAAGAGCCATTGCTGGAAGAATATAGTGTTGCTGCTAAGGTTTGCTCCCGAATAGTTGAAGCCTATATCTTTGGGTTCCTTGGCTGATAGAATTTCATCAATCTTTTGTTTACTCTTTTTTAA